>LR753306.1:1949729-1965049 GCA_902729485.2 Mus minutoides | reverse complement strand
CTTAGCTTAGTAAATCCTCCTTCTGTAGGACCAAATATTACTGCTTTCTACTTACTAAATACAAATGTACATAGCCCCTGGCAATAACATGTTTCTCCGTGCTCCATATTTACCTGATAATCTTTTGATTCATAAGGGGACATCTTGAAAACTTACCCTATGAGTTCTTTTTTTTTTTTTTTTTTTGGTCCTTTTTTTTCTTTTTTACACTCCAGATTTTATTCCCCTTCTGGTCCACTGTCTGACTGTTCCACATACCCATAATTCTTCCCCACCCTCCTGTCTACAGGTGGATGTCCCCACCTACCACCCCCTACCTCACCAGATCTCTAAACTCCTTGGGGCCTCCAGTATCTTGGGGGTTAGGTTCATCTTCTCTGACTGAACCAGACCTGGCAGTCCTCTGCTGTATATGTGTTAATGGCCTTATGTCAACTGGTGTGGGCTGCCTGGTTGGTGATCCAGTGTCTAAGAGATCTCTGGGATCCAGGTTAATTAAGACTGCTGGTCCTCCTACAGGGTCACCCTCCTTCTCATCTTCTTCCAGCTTTCCCCTAATTTAAGCACAGGGGATATCAGCTCTGTCCATTGGTTGGGTGCAAATCTATGCATCTGAATTTTTCAGCTGCTTGTTGTGTCTTTCAGAGGGCAGTACTGATAGGTCTTTTTTGGGAGCACTTCATAGTCTCAGTAATAGTATCAGGAACTTGGGTCATCCCTGTGAGATGAATCCCACTTTGGACATGTCACTGGACCTTCTTTTTCCCCAGGTTTTTCTTCATTTCCATCTCTGTAGTTCTTTTAGACAGGAACAATTATGGATCAGAGTTTTAAACTCTGGAGTGGCAACCCCCCCCCCCCCATTTGATACCCTGTTTTTCTGCTGGAGAATTTCATCTAAGTTCTTTGAATCCTCAGAGTCTCTCACCTCCCAGGTCTCTTGTACAATCTGGAGAGTTAGCCCAGCCTTCTATCCCCTGTGTTTGCCTGTTTCCATTCTTTCTGCTGGCTCTCAAGGCTTTAGTACTTTTCCCTCATCCAATACCAGATCATGTTGAATTACATATTTGATCAGATATAAACATATCAGTTCACAATTCAGAAATCAAAGACCAAAATAAGTATGAGGTAGTTCATAGCTAGAATTTTTTTCTTTTTTTTTTCATGTAAATCTTTTTATGGTGTTAATTCTTAGATTTACATGTTTTATTTTTGAATATTGTTTATGTGGTATAAGGTAAGAATTCCATTTCATTTTTGTGTATCTGTATATCTATGTTCCATAGAATTACTTCAAAAATAATACTCTGTTCTTAACATTGTCATAATTACAATATATTACATATCTTGTTATAGTTTACAAAAGTATAAAGAAGGAAAACTAATTAAAATTGTATCTAAGTGATAAGTTATGATAACCAAAATTATTTCAAATAAAATATTAAGTTTACTAGTATTTTTTAGACTTCATATATTAGATGGAAAATATATATGCATACAAATAAGTATTAGAAAAACTGACTTTTTAAGTCATGTGAAGATATTCATATTTTAATTTGTAATTTACTATGTCTCAATGTATGATCTGAGATAATTATGTAGAAAGTTTAAAAACGACCTTGATGAACATGAGTCCCTGGGAATTCCCAAGGAACTTATTCCCATGTACAGTAAACTGAACATAAGTGGACATGAATAATTATTGTATATAGTATTTACCACAATATTTAAATTAAATATTTATAACTCAAATTTAGAAATTGTCCCTAAGGTATCAATATGGAAAATACATTACAATACCATAAGGATGAAGAATTAAAAGACTGTCAATATTTAATATAATGCTGAATAATAGGAGTCGGCACTAATAAAAGAGGATATGGAATATTGGAATCACTTAAGGAACATCATAAAGCTAAGCTCTGGGGAATTTGTATTTTACTGAATGCTGAAAAGAATATAAAGTACAAAAGAATGTTTTCCAACTTGTACGACTATATGGGAAGTTTTGTCAGTTACAAGTGTACAGAGAACAAGGTGCAGAAAGCATGATGAATAAGGGACTAAATGTTGGTTGTAAAATGAATTCTCAATGGGGTATACAAATGTATCTATTAACAAACAATGTTTAGCATATGTTGTCTCAGCTGAAGAGATATATTTGAAAGTTGTTAGAACATAATGTGACATTTAAATTCATAACGGTTCGTAACATTATGTATTATGTTTGTATAGAATGAGAATACATTATCAATCTTCATGGAAATTAAAAGACTGTCAATATTTAATATAATACTGAATAATTGGAGTCAATATAGAAGTAATTCATGGAATGTTCTCAGGTATTAATGAAATGGAAAGAACAATGCCCTTGAAACTGAGGGAAGAAGCAATCTTCCCAAGAAGTACTAACAACATAAAATAGAATAAAAAGAGCTAATGTCTCTAGCTGTATTAGAAGATGGCCTTGTTGGCCATTATTGGGGAAGAAAGGCCTTGGTCTAACAATGTTTATATGCCCCAGTACAGGGGAATGACAGGGCCAAGTAGTTGGAGAGGGTGGGTAGGGGAGCAGGATGGGGAGAGGGTATAGGAGACTCATGGGATAACACTTGAAATGTAAATGAAGAAAATATCTAATAATAAATATATTAGTTAAAAAAAAAAAAGATGTCGCAGGAAGACCAACAGAATCAACTAACCTGCGCCCTGAAGAGACTGAACTACCAATCAAAGAGCACACATAGGTTGGATCTAGGCCTTCCCACACATATGCAGTAGAGGTCCAGCTCAGTGTTCGTGTGGGTACCAACAACTGGAGTAAGGAGCTGTGTCTAAGCTGTTGCCAGTCTGTAAAACCCAACCTCATAACTGGACTGCCTTGACTGGCTTTAGTGAGAGAGGATACACCTAGCCCTGCAGAGACTTGATGTGCCAATGTTGGGAAAAATACCCAAAGGGGCCCTCCACTCTCTCAGAGGAGAAAGAAAGGGAGGTTAGGAGAGACACTGTGTGATGATGATGTAATTGGGAGGGGGCAGCCATCTGGATGTAAAGTGAATTTAGAAAAAAAATATATCTTAAAGGTGAAAAAAAAAAAAGAAATGTAACAGGATGGGCTTGCTAAATATGGTTAAGAGTTTGATATAACTAAAACCAAATAATATGTATTTGATCATTTTTAAGCACTCACAGATTCCTGGATGTACACTTCAGCAAAAGATTGAGCTTGTATAATTTGTCTTGAAATTCCAATTATTCTTACTGATAATTCCTTTCCAATAATTATAGTAATTATTTATATATTTATAACATTCCTTGTTGGAACACTTAGTTCTGATTATGGGCATTGAATTAAAGAGTACATTGATATTTCATGTTTTTTTTTTTTTTTTTCTTATTAGAAATTTTCTTTATTTACATTTGAAATTTTATCCCCTTTCTTGGTTTTCCCTCTGAAAATCTCCTATCCCTTGCTCTCTGTCCCTGTTTACCAACCCACCCACTCCTGCTACCTGGCCCAGATATTCCACTAGACTGGGGAATATAGCCTTCACAAGACCAAGGGCCTCTCCTCCCATTGATGAATGACTAGGCCATCCTCTGTTACATATGCATCTGGAGCCATGAGTCCCATGTGTACTCTTTGGTAGGTGGTTTAATCCCTGGGAGCTCTGATGGTACTGGATAGTTCATATTGTTGTTCCTCCTATGGGGCTGTAAACCCCTTCAGCTCCTTGGGTACTTTCTCTAGCTCCTTCATTGAGGACCCTGTGCTCAGTCCAATGATAGGCTGCAAACATCCACCTCTTTATTTGTCAGGCACTGGAGGAACCTCTCAGGAGACAGATATAACAGGCTTCTCTCAGCAAACACTTGTTGGTATCCAGAAAAGTGTCTGGGTTTGCTGATTGTATATGGGATGGTTCCCCAGGTGGAGCAGTCTCTGGATGGTCATTCCTTCAGTCTCTGCTGCAGACTTTGTAACTTCTTCCATGGGTATTTTGTTCCCCCTTCTAAGAAGGATCAAAGTATCCACACTTTGGTCTTCCTACTTTTTGAGTTTAATGTGTTCTGTGAATTATATCTTGAGTATTTGGAGTGTCTGGGCTATTCCACTTACTACTGAGTGTACACCATATGTGTTATTTTGTGATTGGATTACCTCACTCAGGATGTTATTTTCTAGTCCATTCATCTAATAATTTCATAAATTCACTGTTTTTAATAGCTGAGTAGTTAATAGCTTAATATCTGATATTTCACATTTTAATATTAAGCCTTATTATATATCTACCATTACTATAGATAATACTTTAAGGATGAAATAAAAATAGACAGAGCTAATAAAAGAGGATAGAGAATATTGGAGAATATTTAAATCACTTATGAAACATAATAGAAATAAGCTATGATATATATATATATATATATATATATATATATATATATATATATACACATATATGTGTGTATGTGTGTGTATGTGTGTGTGTGTGTGTGTGTCAGTATTGTTCAAGCACTAATTTCTCCCTGTACATTACCTTCAATTTCTTCATTATATTAAATGAAATAGCCCAAAATACCTCATAATCTCAATTTTCTTCATCTTGGAAGGCTCAGATAAAATATTTTGAACTGATTAAAATATAATACACTTCATATCAAATATAAGCTCTTTCCTTGGTTTGATATTTTATAAAGAATAATGGTTGAAATTTGTATGTTACGCAAATATTATCGAGCAAAAAATGAAGCAAGTGCTTGTAGAGTAAAATAACCCAGCTTTAATCATGGAGCTTGTACTTAAGTCTGACAGTTTCTTAGTTTTTATATCAGTTGGATAAGTATTGAAATCCCTGTCTACATTACCACAAGAAGTCATGGTTTTTGAATTCCATAATCAACAAGGGAAATATCCAGAGAAATCATACACATTTACAGAAACAAACACTTGCAGGTATCAGTTAAAATGTCCCTTCCTTAGCAAACAATATCTCTGGTTTGACCATATAGTTGTGTAATCATTTCCTAGGGCATTTTCTGGCATGTGTTTGCCTTCTCCAGATGAGAGGAAGTGACTTTAAAAAGTTAGACCAACTAAAACACTTAATGATTTCAGAAGCAACAGTTTAACTCATTTTATTCTTTCACAGTTCTATACCTCTCTAGTCAATGATTTCTAGAAGGATTTCATAGTACAGAGGTGTGATTTAATTTTTTATAAAAATTTGTATATTTACTTGCTTTACAGTGATTTTAAGTAAAATAACAATTAGAGATCTTTATACTGTTTGAATGTCTACAAACTACTCACTTTGATACAACAGTATTTTATCTCATTTGTGATCTTTTACCAATATACTTCAAATTTAAATATAAATAGCAAAAATAAGTATAAAATAAATGAATGTAATCAAATTACAATCTTGGAATATAACTTTTATTACTTCATCTTTTCCTTACTTTATCTAATATTTCAGAATCATAGAAAGAGTGGTACATAGATATGGATGATTATAAATTTATGAAAATAAATTATAACATAATAATTTATGAAGGTAGAAATCAGAAACTTTTAGATTGATTATTATTAAGAATACGTGTCATTTTATTTGCCAATACATACAAGTAAAAAGTGGGGGCAATAGAAAATGAAATCTTTAAGTGAATATCAAAATATTTAACATCAGGTAAATGTTATGTCTTATTTTCTATCTTGAAAAAACTTTACCTGATAGACTACAGGTGACAAAGTCAGATTGCTATTAAATTAGATATTAGTTCTACCATTTTTATACCTTGAAGCTGATATGTATCTTCGAAAGTTTGCAGGGATGATTTGTAAACTTTGCATACACATGACTAACAAATTAAAAAAAAAAAGTATTCACTTAAAAATAAATAAAAGAAATGAACTTACCTGAATACTTCTATCTTTTCTTTGTAATTTTGAAAACTACCATCAAGTAGGATTTATTTTAAGAAATGAATCGTAGTTACTATTGAATATTGAATAAAATTGATTTCCAACCCAAAGTTATCAATTAGACAAGGAGGGGCACTTCATACTCATCAAAGATAAAATCTACCAAGATGAACTCTCAATTCTGAATATCTATGCTCCAAATGCAAGGGCATCTACATTCATTAAAGAAACTTTAGTAAAGATCAAAGCACACATTACACCTCACAAAATAATAGTGGGAGACTTCAACACCCCACTCTCACCAATGGAAAGATCCTGGAAACAGAAACTGAATAGAGAAACATGGACACTAACAGAAATTATGAAACAAATGGTTTTAACAGATATCTACAGAACCTTTTATCTTAACACAAAAGGATATACCTTCTTCTCAGCACCTCATGGTACCTGCTTTCTTTTTATTCAATTTATGAATAAGTAATAATTTTTCACTTTTCATTTTTTGTTTCTTTAATAATAAACTCACATGTTATACAAATGGATAATTGAAAGAATGAAGTGGTCAATAAAAAGCAAAGAAATAATTAATAATTCTTGTTATTCAATCTTGTTTCATTTATACCACAGGACTTACCTCACTAATCATTTCTAAAGTGTACTTTGAAAATGTATACTTTGCTACAAATACAAGTATAATCCTGATATATATGCTTGCATTACATTTCCTTGCCTTACTTATTTACCAAGTGTTTCCAGGACAATAATCTTTGATAATAATAAGAGACACTTTCTTTCCTCCCTTTGTTTCTAACCTTGAAGAAATCATTAAATCACACACTACTACATTAATTGGATGGATTACATGTTTTTTGCTAATTTGAATAATTAAATATTGTATTGGGTTTGGTGAAAAGGTATATTCTTAATCTTAACAAAGGTTCAATTAGTATTTGGTGAATTGATCAAATTTTTTCATTTAGTACATGACTAGTACATTTAATTATGGTTTTAAGTTGGTGCATCACAAATAGGAATTCAATTTAAGTGTATTTTGTTTCTGTGTATTGCTGGACCTGATGTTTCTAACTAGTTTCTATAATTTTGTTTTTTGTTTGTTGGCTTTCTTTCTTTATTCTTACAAAATCTTTTCTTTCTTGCAATTTTAGTTTAAGTAGAATTTATGCAGACATCTTAGGAAAATTCTCATTCTCTTCTGATTTCTGAATGAAATACAGAATGTCTTAATTGATGATAGGTAATTGGTCATGCTTCTTCATCAACGTGTGTTTCTATAATTTCCCTTTATTGTTGTGGGATTATAATAATCGTTATTTTCCACAGCTATTAATGTTATTCCATATCTGCAAATATTATTTTATTCTTTCTTTACTACATTTAATTCTGTTCTTGCATCATAGACAATTTCTACTAAATGTCGTTCAAGGTTACTTTACCAATGCTTTTCTCGCTTGTGTTGTTTGTACGCTAGCGTTTGCATACTATCCCTTTAAATCTGCTTCTGCTTTCCCAAATTTTATAAGGTTCTCTATAATGTTTTCATTTTTCTATAAAATCATGTATTTTACATTGCACAACATTCAGTGATTTGTGACACAAGATCTGTTTTTATATACCTAGCTAGGATTGCAAGTGCTAACTCTGTAGACAAATGCCATGAAGCCAATATTAATTGCCTGTAATACTGAAGGCTTTCCTTCCTCCCTTCCTTTCTTTCTTTCTTTCTTTGTTTCTTTCTTTCTTTCTTTCTTTCTTTCTTTCTTTCTTTCTTTCTTTCTTTCTTTCTTTCTCTCTCTCTCTCTCTCCCTCCTTCCCTCCCTTCCTCCCTCCCTCCCTCCCTCCCTCTCTCTCTCTCTCTCTCTCTCTCTCTCTCTCTCTCTCTTTCTTTCTTTCCTTCTTTCTTTCTTTCTTTCTCTCTCTACAATAAACACCTCACAAATAATTTCTAATATCTGGCACATAGAATAATTTTAATCTATCAAAATGGCTGCTCCAGTAAGGGATTACATCCAAAGACCTGTATCTGTGTGATCTGGCTGGAATACAGAATCCCTCAAGACAGAGGCAAGCAGATCTGTAAGTGCAAGTCCAGCCTGGTATAGATCTCATTTCAGGTAAAGAAAGGCATGGTAATGCATGCCTTTAATCCTGGCACTTAGAAAACAGAGTCATGAAGACCTCAGGAGGTCAAGGTCAGTCAGTTCTGTTGAATCAGTGAGTAGAGTACAGAAAACACAGCACAGTAGAGTGGGATTTGTGGCAGTTAGGCTCTTGTAGTTCAGAGGCAGTTTTTACAAAACAGTTTTACAGAGAAAGGTTGCAGAGAGAACAATCTAGACACAGGTGAAGACAAATGAATCAAAGAATGAGAAGGAGCTAAAATATTTGTAAACATTGCGGGAGTTAGTTTGAGGCCAAGCAGAGTAATTCAGTGAGAAGCTGAGAGAAATCAGATTTAATCAGTCAGCATGGAGCAGAGTTTGGGCCAAAGCAACTGAGTTGAACCAACCAGCCAAAGTTCAGAAAGAGCTAGAAAGAGTATGCTTATTCAGAAGTAAGACTCCAAGACAAATGTAAGGCAAATAAAACATATTTTCACACTGGGCCACATATGAAGTTGTGTGTATTTGATCCTATGTCTTGTCTGTATACCTGTCTATTCTGTCCTTTTTATATTTCTTCAATTTAGGGATAAAATCAGGCATTTTCCCTAATCAGTAGTGAAAAAGATAAATTATGCCTAACAATGATTTTGCCATTATTTCTACTGCATTTTTATATCTAATATCTATGCACCCAGCAATACCACTTGATAGAGAGAAAAAATATAAAAGTAGATTTATTCGTGGAAAGAATTTTGCAGATACAATTTAGTTGTCTTGAAATCTTAGTTCTGTTTAGGAAATCCCATCCCCTGTCCTCCTTGCCAATGAGTTGGAGGCTCTTTCCTACTTTCACTCCTATTAGTTTCAGTGTATCTGGTTTTATGTTGAGGTCCTTTATTCATTTGGACTTGAATTTTGCAGAAGGTGACAAATATGGGCCTATTTTCATTTTTCTACATATATACTGCCAGTGAGACCAGCAGGGCTTATTGAAGATGATTTCTTTTTTCCATTGAATATTTTTGGCTTCTTTTTCAAAGATCAAGTGTCTATAAGTGTGTGATTTTTATTTCTGAGTCTTCACTTATATTCCATTCATCATTTTGTCTGTCTCTGTACAAATACCATGCCGGGTTTTTTGTTGTTGTTGTTTTGTTTTGTTTTGTTTTGTTTTTTATCACTGTTGCTCAATGTATAGCTGGATGTCTGGGATGGTGATTTACTCAGAAGTTCTATTATTAAAAATTATTTTCACTATTACATTTTTTTCTATATGAAATCAAGAATTACTCTTTCCATATCTGTGAAGAACTATGTTAGAATCTTGATGGAGATTGGGCTGAATCTGTAGATTGCTTTTGGTCGGATGGCAATTTTTATAATGTTAATCCTACCAATCCAAGAGAAGGCTACAAGGCCTGACACTATTACTGTGTGCTCACAGACAGGAACCTAGCATGACTGTCCTCCAAAAGTCCCCAAAAGCCTCAGACTTAGAAAGATACAGATACTTACACTCAACAAATGAACTGAAGTCAGGGAACCCTGACTCATTGAATTAGGAAAAGGCTGGAAAAAGCTGAGGATGAGGGTAACCCCATAGAAACACTAGTAGTTTCAACTTACCCAGACCCCTGAGATATCTCATACACTGAGCCACCAACAAGGCAGCATATACAAGCTGGCACAAGGCCCCCCAACACATATACAGCAGAAGACTGCCTGATATATAGCAGAGGAATATTTGTTTTGGCCTAAGTGAGAGAATATACAATTAAACCTTGAAATACTTGAGGCCCCAGAGAGTAGGAAGGCCTGGTAGGGGGTGGGAGGATGGGGATAGCCTTTTGGAGACAGGGAGAGAAAGAATTGTCTAAGGAACTGTGGGAGGGTGGAACAGGAGGGATAAAACAACTGGACTGTAAAAAAAATAAAAGAAAGAAGAAAGGAGAGATTTTCTTGTCATCTAAAACGATTTTGCTATATATATATATATATATATATATATATATATATATATATATATATATATATATACATGTGTATACTTTCAAGAACATAGTAGATAAAAGTGTGAGGAAGGAACATTTTCTCAATGACCTTAAGCCTCTTAATTTGTAAATATTTAGCAAGCTCATTTACTACCAATAGTGATATACTACATATAATGTCTATTAATGTATGTGTTAATTTAATATAAAAATGTATTGAAAGCATCATACAATTCAGTCTTTGACAAAGAATCCTGGTATCGTATCTTAGCTATGTAAAAAAAATAAAATAAAATAACCTTAAAACTCACAACCCAATAATTTTCTACTACACAAGAATATATCATCTTTTCACTAATACTAGTTTCTTAGGTCTACTATAGGTAGTAAAGTCCTAGAGTCAACAACTAAAATAGGTACATACTGTCCTAAGGAGTCTTCTTGTCAGCTCCAAATTCTTGTAACTCCTATTTTTTGGCTTCTGGCTATTTTATAATATTGTACTCTTTATTCTCTCTTCTCTGTTTACTTATGTTCTTCTTTTAATAAATATATTAAAGAGCTTTTTCATTTTGCAGTAATTTTACAATAATTAGTTCATATTGGTTGGACTATAGCCTTCTCTCATGTACCTAAACGTCATACCACATGCAAAATATATTCCCCACATTACAATATCCCCAGGGTTTAACCCAGGACAATAAGTCAAAAATTTCAACTAATTGGTACCAAATTTCATTATTTAAATTATGATGCAAATCTTAGAAATATGAATGAAAAGTGGGTATAATTTGTACTGAGTTAAAGTCTCTCTATATATCCAAAATGAGAAAGCTACTATTGTGTGTTCCAAGTCTGATAATAGGATTCAGATTCGAAAAGAATAGAAGGGTTAAATCAGTCACTGGATTCTACTCAATATTTTACTACATATATCAGTGGATTTCAAAACCTCAAAAGTATTCTCTACTGACTTGATGTCCATTCAGTCTGCTGCTGTTCTGGGCTGCGTGACTAGTATGAGTTTTCATCAATGCGTTGCATCCTATGGCACTGATAAGTTCTGTTGCTTTTGTTACCATTAATTACGGCAATTTTATTATCTTAAATGACTATAATTCTATTTATTTATTCTCAAATCTGCAGTCAAACAACATTTGTTTACTTTGCTAAGGTTTAATTAGCAAAACATTTTGAAAGTTTTATTTTATTCCTTATGTTTCAATATCTAGGGACTTACATTATTTTCTATGTTAATACATAATTATATAGTATACAATTGTATATTTTAAATTAACATATATTAACAATCCTTCAAAATATTACTATAATATATAAATTTTACCCATTGGGTCAACTTTGTATTTATTTTCTTTATTGATGATTTTTTAAAATGTTTGAAAATATCATAACACTTAATCTTTCTTAAAGGATACTCTCTGAAATTTTTATGACAAAACATTAACATTTTAATTTATCCTTTCCCATAGCATTGTAGCAAAATTTGTAGTCAATTAGGCTACCAATAATCCAAATACACTGTGGCTATGACCCATGTTTTTGTTATAATTTATTTTCCATTGATCCTATGTTCTATTTTGTATATCTGATTCATATATATATATATATATATATGTATATATATATATATATATATATGAATATATATATATGAGTGTGTGTGTGTGTGTGTGTGTATGTTTATGTGTAAGTATACACATGTGTTTTTGTACAGGTATTGATATAAAACCATTCAATCAAGTAATACACTTTGCTGTACATATAAAATGAAGCACTTCCCCTACTGTTCATTGTATTCATGAAGTAGAGAGGTGCTTGATAGCTCATAAACTTTATAGTTAAGCAACAATAATGGATACATCTTGTCCTTGTCCTCTCTGTGTTCTAAGGCTTCAGCAGTAAGAGTAATTAAATGTTCCCTCAAATAGCACCCAGCTCTTTTATGGAAAGTTGCTTCAAACTATGAACATCATTAGGTTTAGTTTTAGTTATAATTTATCAAATGGTTGTTTTTTCCTAGTAGTTCAGCCAATAAATTTGGAATGACCAATTTCCTTTCAAATGTCTTTTTCTTTTCCAGATAGAGTAGAAAGGAAGTATCTCTTCTAAGTATGAATTCTTGAGACCTAACATTATTTTATCCAAGGACTTTTTTTTCCACTTCTGTCTATGGGAATAGTGATATTTTATTTTCTTTACAGTTATCTATGTTAAGAAAAAAAATACAAGTTAAAATAAAATGCAATTTCTTGAGCAGAGGGATGAATGTTGACTTACCACGATATATAAAATATATCTTGGGTTGTTTTGCACAAATGGAATTTTCTGGTTTCTTACTGCATCCCCTTTTTAGTTTAATTTAGTATAATTTAAAAGTAAATAATTCTATGTTTAACATCAAAAATATTATATTTTCGGGTAAATGTTTAAATCACTCACATATTTTCTTAAGTCAATAGTAACTAGATTACTAGTAAAGTTGGTAAAAATATTAATCTTTAGTGAACTGGAAATAATTTAATCTATATATGATATTCTTCAAATATCATAATAGTAGTTTTAAAAACTAATTTCATATCATTTTAAAGAATTAAAGTTGTATCGCTAATTTATAATTTTTATTAGACTCAAATAAATGAGTAAAACCCTCCAACTATTATTTACACATTTCATTTAGGCATTTATAATCATGAATATATATTTACATACTCTATATGCCAATAACCATATCATCATCAAGGTTTTATAAGCTTTTATCCTTTAAAAGGTGTAACAAATATTTTCATTTAAGCTTTTAGCAATTCAACAAAATGAAATATTTTTTCTACACTACCTAGTTGAAAATACTAAGTCTCACAGAGATGAGAAAACCTGCAATGTGTGTAATGCTGCCAGATGTTAGAGCTCTGACTGTCCTTGTAGGTTGCCAGATGACAAATAATTCATATTTCTTGCTTTGGGGATTATAAACTTCTGTAGTTGGAATGATGATTCTTTTCTTGCTCTTGTAGTCTTGAAGGAAATCTGAGGATCAGAGAGTTTTAATTTTCTATTTGAATATCACAGCCCTCTAAACCAGCAGAAATTATTAGAGTGCAGATTTTTAAATATAATGTCATTGATATATATTTTCTAGGATGAATTCACTGTTCATTAGAAGTTTTTTAACAACCTACTCTTTACTCTTTTTGTCTGACCTGACATTGCATAGATTGCATGCATTCTCTCAGTTGTCAGTTCATAGGTGCAACTTCCCTGCTAAGTCTAGACATCTGGTTCCTTGCAGTCATCCATGGCCTCAGACTGTTACAATCCTTCTGTGCCCCTTTTCATTAATTTGCCCCATTTAATGGTCTGTATACTCACATTGTCAGTTAAAAAAAAAAAAAAAGCAAAACCCTGCTGCTTTAGAGAACACACACATTTAAGCTCCTTTATAAAACAAAAGTACAAACAAAATCACAACAAAATCGAAGTTTTATTTAAGTTTAGATGTGAATATGATCCAACTCTGAATACACTACCCAAAAATAACCACCACATTCATCTGTCCTTTTTTTTTTTAGTGTATATGTCTATTAGAATGTGTGGTTTTAAGCCAGTCACAGTAGCTCTTGCATATATCTTTAATACTCAAGAGGTGGGGCAGGGGGGTTACATATTCAAGGCCAATCTGAACTTCAATGTGAGTTTGAGAATAGGGAGGTTTGCATAGTAAGACACTGTCTTGAAAAACAAACAAAAACAAAAAAACAAAAAACTAAAACAACCAATCACTTAAAATATAAAAGATGATTATCTTTTACTTTGATGTCTTGTTTAAAGTATGCTTGAGAGATGGTGATTGCTGTCATTTTTGTTCTATGTGTTCATGTCACTTTAAACAGTCCAAGTCAACTGAAAATGAGTTGGCAGTTTTATTTGGTTTTCACACAGATACTGTTAGTTCTATCTAAAACTCTGGAAAGCCTATCTCTGTTCATGAATGCTAAGGCGAGACTTTGTTTTTATCTAGACTCAGAGCCAAAGATTTTACTTTTTCCTTCTGCAAGGATAGATAGGAATGACTGATTTGATATTTTAGCTTTATGATGTTATAAAATACATACACATTCAGGGAAAACCATGAATTGAATTTTGGATTTTAATCCCAAGCAGCCAGATGTGGTAAAATTTTCCGTATTAGTATGCAGCACACAATGTCAGTGCAGTAGTTGCATGCTATGCTATACTGCAGCAGCTTTGGGGTCCAGCTCCTAATCAAACTCAGGATCAGAGAGGTGAATGAGTCTACAATTTCTTCTGTTGTTAGAATGTTTTTTTTTTTTTTTTTTGTAACATGAAATGTATTTTTGTATTTCATATCTTCAAAATGTCAGTCTATGTATGAAATGGGATATTGAGCACTTTATTAAGAAATTTGCTTTGGGTTATATGTGATTGCCCAGCTGTTTCTTAATCTTATAGCTGAAGCCAAGTTTGAACATGTTTAGGATAGCCTAAGCTAAGCTATAACACTTGATAATTTCAGGTAAATTAAATGCATTTTTATGCAATGCATTTTAAAACTTAGGTTTATCAAGATACTACTCCACTGTAAATTCAGAAGTCTCAAAATTATCATCCATTTTAGCCCAAGGTTCTAAAATATTCTTGGTTAAAGGGTAAAATATTGCTGTTCAACAGGAGGAAAAAATGCTGTACTTGGTTAATAGATATGCTAATTATATTCAATCAACCAGTAAACATACACACAAGCACAAATACCTATTTTAGCATCTTTTTACCCCAAAATATTCATGATTGCAATTTAGAAATATCTCATAATATATGGACAGACAAATTCTCAATATAATTGTCTTCCATGGGTATAGATACACACACACACACACACACACACACACACACACACACACACACACACACAGAGAGAGAGAGAGAGAGAGAGAGAGAGAGAGAGAGAGAGAGAGAGAGAGAGACTCTAGGTTCTCTAACATTTCTTTTTTCTTTTTTTTTTCAATTTTTATTAGATATTTTCTTCATTTACATTTCAAGTGTTATCCAGAAAGTTCCCTATACCGTCCCCCCTCCCGGCCCTGCTCCCCTACCCATCTGCTCCCACTTCTTGGCCCTGGCGTTCCCCTGTATTGGGGCATATAAAGTCTGCATGACCAAGGGGCCTCTCTTCCCACTGATGGCCAACTAGGCCATCCTCTTCTATATATGCAGCTAGAGACATGAGCTCAGGGGGTACTT
>LR753306.1:1917994-1949629 GCA_902729485.2 Mus minutoides | reverse complement strand
CTCTAGCTCCTTCTTCCTTGGGAACCCTGTGTTCCATCTAATAGCTGACTGTGAGCTTCCACCTCCATGTTTGCCAGGCATTGGTATAGTTTCCCCTGAGACAGCTATATCCGGGCCCTTTCAGCACTATCTTGCTGGCATATGCTATAGTGTCTATGTTTGGTGGCTGATTGTGGGATGGATCCCTGGCAGCCGCAGTAGCCCAACCTGTTTCCAAAGTTGCTTGTTTACATTCTTTCTGCTGGCCCTCAGGGCTTCCTTTAGTCCTTATCCCTCACCCAATACCAGATCAGGTCCCCCCCCACACACACACACTTCCTCCATCTACTTTCCCTTGGAGGTCCCCTTCCACCTTCCACACTTGTGATTGCTTTCTTCTCTCTCTCAAGTGGAACACTGGGGTGTCCTCACTTGAGCACTTCAGCTTGTTGAGATTTTTGAGTTCTCTGGACTGTACTGTATCTTGCGTATTCTTTCCTTTTTTTGGCTAATATACACTTATTAGTGAGTACATAACAAGCATGTCCTCTTTGGACATTTGTTACCTCACTCAGAATGATATTTTCTAGTTCCATCCATTTGCCTGCAAAACTCAGGATGTCCTCATTCTTAATTGCTGATTAGTATTATATTGTAAAAATGAACCAAATATTCTGTATCCATTCTTCTGTTGTGGTACATCTCGGTTGTTTCCAGCTTCTGGCTATCACAAATAAGGCCACTATGAACATAGTGAAAAATGTGCCCCTGTGGCATGGTGGGGCATCTTTTAAGTATATTTCCAAGAGTGGTATAGCTGGGTCTTCAAATAAATCTATTTCCAATTTACTGAGGAACCTCCAGATTGATTTCCAGAGTGGTTGTAACAGTTTGCAGTCCCACCAGAAACAGAGGAGTGTTCCTCTTTTTCCATATCCTCTACAACATGTGTTGTCATCTGAGGTTTTGATCTTAACTATTTTGATTGATGTAATGTGGAATCTCAGGGTCATTGTGATTTGCATTTCTCTTATCACTAAGGACTTTGAACACTTCTTTAGGTATTTCTCAGCTATTTGAGATTCCTCAGTTGTGAATTCTTCATTTAGTTCTATACCCCATTTTTTGATTAGTTTGTTTGATTTTTTTGGTGATTAACTTCTTGAATTCTTTATATATTTTGAATATTAGACTGTATCAGAAGTAAGGTTAATAAAGTTTTTTTTTCCAATCTGTAGGTTTCTGATTTGTCTTATTGTCTATGTCCTTTGCAGTAGAGAAGCTTTCCAGTTTCATGATTTATAAAATAAAAAGAAGCAAACTCCTCCAAGAGGAATAGAAGGCAGGAAATAGTCAAACTCATGGCAGTAATCAACCAAATATTAACCAAGAAAAGAATACAAAGAACTAACAAAAACAAAGCCTGATTCTTTAAGAGAATCAACAAGATAGATAAATCCCTAGCCAAACTAACTAAATAGCCAAGAAGCAGGATGTAAATTAACAAAATCAGAAACGAAAAGGGAGATATAACAACAGAAATGGAGGAAACTCAAAAAAAATTTTCAGATCATACTATAAAAATCTATACTCAAAAAAAGTGGAAAATCTAGAAGAAATGGATGATTTTCTAGACAGATGCCACATGACAAAGTTAAATCAAGAGCAGGTAAACTATATCTACAGGCCCATATCACACAAGGAAGTAGAAGATATCATTAAAAGCCTCCCAACCAAAAATAGCCCCAGAGCCAGATGGATTTAGTGCAAAATTCTACCAGACCTTCACAGAAGACCTGATACCAATTTTTCTCAAGCTATTACATAAAATAGAAACAGAAGGAGCATTAAATACTTCATTCTATGAAGCCACAATTACTCTGATACCTAAACCACACAAGAACCCAACAAAAATGAGTTCTTTAGACCAATCTCGCTTATGAATATCGATGCAAAAGTACTGAATAAAATTCTTGCAAACTGAATCCAAGAACACATCAAAAACATCATTCACCATGACCAGGTAGGCTTCACCCCAGGGATGTATGGTTGGTTTAATATACGAAAATCAATTAATCTAATCCACTATATAAACTCGAAGAAAAAAAATCACATAATCATGTCCTTAGATGGAGACAAAGCATTTGACAAAATACAACACCCTTTCATGTTAAAAATATTAGAAAGATCAGGAATTCAAGACCCAGGCCTAAACATAATAAAAGCAATTTACTGCAAACCAATAGGCATTATTAAATTAAATGGAGACATTCGTGAAGCAAACCCACTGTAATCAGAGACAAGCATGGCCACCCTCCCCACTTCCATTTAATATAGTACAAAATGTGTTAACTAGAATAAGACAAAAAAAAAATAGATCAAGGAAGTTTTTTTATTTCTTTCACCTTCATTTAAACAAGGTTGTACTATTAAAAATAATGACTATCCTCTCAGTGTCTGGATTATTTTTCTTTCTTTTTTATTGGATAAATTATTTACTTATATTTCTTTTTTAATGTTTTTTATTAGACATTTTTTTTATTTACATTTCAAATCCTATCCCAAAAGTTTCCTATACCCTCCCTCTGCCCTGCTCCCCTACCTGCCCACTCCCACTTCTTGGCCCTGGCATTCCCCTGTATTGGGGCATATAAAGTTTGTAAGACCAAGGGGCTTCCCAATGATGGCCAACTAGGCCATCTTCTGCTACATATGCATCTAGAGACAAGAGCTCTGGGGTTACTCGTTAGTTCATATTGTTGTTTCACCTAAAGGGTTATAGACCCCTTCAGTTCCTTGGGTAATTTCTCTAGCTCCTCCATTGGGGGCCCTGTGTTCCATCCTATAGCCGACTATGAGCATCCTCTTCTGTATTTGCCAGGCACTTGCATATCCTTACTCAAGATAGTTATATCAGGGTCCTTTCAGCAAAATCTTGCTGGCATATGTAATAATGTCTGGGTTTGGTGGCTGATTATGGGATGGATCCCTTGGTGGGGTAGTCTCTGGATGGTCCATCTTTTGGTCTTAGCTCCAGTCTTTGTCTCTGTAACTCCTTTTGTGGGTGTTTTGTTCTCTATTTTAAGATGGAATGAAATATCCATACATTGGTCCTCATTCTTGATTTTCTTGTGTTTTGCAAATTGTATCTTGAGTATTCTAAGTTCGGGGCTAATAACCACTTATCAATGAATGCATATCAAGTGACTTCTTTTGTGATTGGGTTACCTCACTAAGGATGATACCCTCTAGATATATCAATTTGCCCAAGAATTTCATAAATTCATTGTTTTTAATAGCTGAGTAGTACTCCACTGTGTAAATGTACCACATTTTCTGTATCCATTCCTCTGTTGAGGGACATCTTGGTTCTCTCCAGCTTTTGGCTATTATAAATAAGGCTGCTATTTCAATTTTATCCTTTTTCCCAGTTTCCCCTCAAGAAAACCCCTATCCCATCCTCCCTCTTCCTGCTTCTTTGATGGTGCTTACCTACCCACCACCTATTCCCACATCACCACTCTAGCATTCCTGTACACTAGGGTTTCAAGCCTTCACAGGATCAAGGGCATCCTCTCCCACTGATGCCATACGAGCTACATATGCAGCTGGGGCCATGGGTCTCTCTATGTGGACTCTTTGATGGTAGTTTAGTCCCTTAAAACTCTCAGTGTGTGTGGGGGTGGGTTCAACCTTCCTGAACCACTGGTGAGTTCAATTTTTTTTTTTTTTTTTTTTTTTTTTTTTTTTTTTTTTTTTTTTTTTTTTTTTTACTATACTTCCTGAGTCACTGGTCTCTAAGACTCAGGTACAGAGTTGTGTTATAGAAGTTGTGTTATATTTTGGCCAAGAATCACACCTTCATTTTTTTTTTTAAATCTCTGCATTGTGACAATTCATGGTATTCTGTAATGATCTCCTGTAGGGAGCGGCAGTTGCTCTGGAATGGCAGTTGCTCAGGAATGTCAGTTGCTCTGGAATGGCAGTTTCTCAGGAATGGCAGTTGCTCAGGAATGGCAATTGCTCAGGAATGTCAGTTGCTCCAGAATGGCAGTTGCTCTGGAATGGCAGTTGCTCAGGAATGGCAGTTGCTCCAGAATGGCAGTTGCTCCGGAACGGCAGTTGCTCAGGAATGGCAGTTGCTCCGGAATGGCAGTTGCTCTGGAATGGCAGTTGCTCTGAAAAACCTGGGCTCCCTCTTCAGGCCCTCCTCAAGCAATAGCCCCTCCCAAACGGGCAATATGCTAATGAGGTGTGGCTTGTGACACCAATGAATGGGCAATATGCTAATGGGTGTGGCTTGGTGCACCAATCTGCATCCACTACGACACCCCCTCCCCCTCCCTGGGAGACTATAAAAGCAGCAGCTCTGCTGCTGTCCAGGGTCCCAGGAATCTACAAGCAAGGCGCTCCTGAATAAAGCTGACTGAGAAGATCCCGGTGGTGGCGTGTCTTTCTTGATGGTCGATGGAGGCACGTCGCAAGTGGTGTCAAGAACCCGGGAATTGAAGATGACCTGAATTAAAGAAGATCTTCGTGGCATCTGAACTAAAGAAGATCTTCGTGGCATCTGAACTGAAGAAGATCTTCGTGGGATCTGAACTGAAGAAGATCTTCGTGGGATCTGAACTGAAGAAGATTATCTTCGTGGGATGAGAACTCATCAGCTACGGAGTGGCGGTACCGGTAAACTTCCCGGAATATTTTAGAGAGGTTATGTTTTCCTATATTGTTGACAGCAAAAGGGAGGCTAGAACCTATTCTTAAATATTAAGGGGGAACAAGAAAAGGGGATTTACCCCTCTCTCAAGAAAATTAAGGGGGAACAAGAAAAAAGGGGATTTACTCCTCTCACAAGGATAAAGTTCCTAGGTAAATGGGACAAGAGAACGTTCTCGGATAAGAGACAATAAAGTTCTTGGATAAGAGACAATAAGGTTCTCAGATAAGAAACAATAAGGTTCTCGAGTAAGAGACAATAAGGTTCCTGGTAAGGGATGAGGCAGAGTAAGTATAAAGTTCCCAGGTAAATGGGACAAGAAAAAGTTCTCGGGTAAGAGACAATAAAGAAAAGGAGTGATCTTTAGCCCTTTATAAAGGTCTCAGGTAAGAGACAATAAGGTTCTCGGGTAAGAGACAATAAGGTTCTCGAGTAAGAGACAATAAGGTTCCCTGTAAGGGACGAGGCAGAGTAAGTATAAAGTTCCCAGGTAAATGGGACAAGAAAAAGTTCTCAGGTAAGAGACAATAAAGAAAAGGAGTGCAGTTAGAAAAGGAGTAAGTAACCATGGGCACTTCTCATTCGCACCTAATTTTTTTGGCTCTTCAGGAACTGCTTATATCAAAAATTTTAAAAATGAAACAATCCATCCTCGAGAGGTTTTTGAAGGAGTGTGATACCGTGGCCCCTTGGTTTGCGGTATTGGGGAGTCTTACTGTTCTCTGCTGGGACAAACTCGGCAGAGACCTAGATTTTGCCTGGAATCAGGGCACATTGAAAGCAGGTGTGAAACTAGAATGGATGCTATGGTTTTTAGTAGGATTTTTGGAACCAGTAAATCTTTGCAATTGCCATCCACAGTTATGGAAAAGGAATGTTTTGTTTAATGTATCTTTGAAGGGTAGCTTTTATTCTCCTATAAAAAGAGCCCATGTGAGATGCATACGATGGTTTCTTTGGTATCAGGATGGAGTCCTGTGGCTTATTCCAAATATGGGCATCTCACAAGTAAAGCAGCACCTCCTCAACCTATGTGGACAGCTTGATGCAGAGCTGAAAGAGAGTGGCTGTTCACCTGGACAGGATGTTAAGATTAATAACTATAGCTTTTTGAGATTATTTAGGAGCCAAAGTAGGAACAAAACAGATAGTGCCACAAAAGGTAGAGTTTAGGAAGGATAATTTGAGGACTTTGAATGATTTCCAAAGATTATTAGGTGACATTAATTGGGTTCAATGTTACCTGAGGATTCCAAATTATGAATTAAAACCATTATAACAATGGCCTTTCGGCAGCTGACAGGCACGCTGCCATAATTCCTATACATTCACAATATGTTAAATGGGAAGATGTGTTATCTGGGTCATGGCTAGGTCCAGACCCGGTCATTTCACAGTCCAGGGGAGCGGTTTGTGTTTTTTCCTAGGGACAAAGAACCAATTTGGATACCAAGACACTGATACGAAGAGTGCCCCCTCCCTTGGAAGACGCAGCAGGGAGTTGTCAGAGTATCTTCAAGGGAATTGGGCTGCAGAGGCAGAACGACTGTTCCAGAAGCTCCTTATCCAGATTTCTATCCTGGATGGCACCAGAGTCGACCCTGACACCTTGAGAGACGTCACCTCTTGGCTGTCCAATGCCTTTTCCTTTTCTAAAGAATGGGCTGGGATGCTACTTTGGGGTGTCCTGGTATTTGCGGGTTGTGTACTTTGCCTCTGGTTGTTATGTTGTATGAGACGCACTCAGGCTCACCAAAAGGCTGTCGTTGTTCGAGCCCTGATGGCCATAGATGAGAGCATTTTGCCCGAGTTCTGGTTGGCCCCTCTTAAAAGTCTGTAATGATTTCCTAGCAGACTGGTTTGCTGATACTTCCCCGGTTTAGGGACAGACCTAATGACTCCCACTATACCACCTCAAAGGATGACGGAGTAAGGAAACTCAATTTTGCTGACAGAGTGTCACAATACAGTGCAGGGGATGTTCCATACAGGATAGATTCCTCCAAAGCATGTCAAATTGCATGGAGGTTTCATGTCATCTTGACCTATCCTCCCCCTGATAAAAAGATTCGGAGATGGGTACAATGTCTCACAATTGATAAACAATTTGACCTCTGTTACAGCCAAGTCCGCCAGCAACGTGCTGGTGGTATCTCCTCCTACTCCAGATCTCTGCAGAGACAGACTGGTGGTCGTGTCTGATGGTAGCCCGATTTCCTATCAATCACTTGTCAAAGGCTGCTCCCTCAGGCCCGGGTGTTCGCTGACCAGATTTGCAAGACTTCATATTTAATTAAAAAAGAGGGGGGAGATGTAGGGAGCGGCATGTGCTCTGGAATGGCAGTTGCTCAGGAATGGCAGTTGCTCAGGAATGGCAGTTGCTCAGAAATGGCAGTTGCTCAGGAATGGCAGTTGCTCCAGAATGGCAGTTGCTCTAGAATGGCAATTGCTCAGGAATGGCAGTTGCTCCGGAATGGCAGTTGCTCTGGAATGGCAGTTGCTCTGGAAAACCCGGGCTCCCTCTTCGGGCCCTCCTCAAGCAATAGCCCCTCCTGAACGGGCAATATGCTAATGAGGTGTGGCTTGTGACACCAATGAATGGGCAATATGCTAATGGGTGTGGCTTGGTGCACCAATCTGCATCCACTACGAAACCCCCTCCCCCTCCCTGGGAGACTATAAAAGCAGCAGCTCTGCTGCTGTCCAGGGTCCCGGGAATCTACCAGCAAGGCGCTCCTGAATAAAGCTGACTGAGAAGATCCCAGTGGTGGCGTGTCTTTCTTGCTGGTCGACGGAGGCAGGGAGGCGGGCAGCAATCTCCCCTTCCCCAAAAAGATGGTTTTTTTGTTTGTTTGTTTGTTTGTTTGTTTGTTTTTTATGCAGAGTGAATTCTACCCTTCTCTGATTAGGGTATCTCACAGCTGCTGATGCCATGATATAGCCTAGTAGTAGGGAAAAGATCTTCATAATAAACTATGTAACTTCAGTGGCAGATGTTCTAATTGAGACATTTTCATCTATGTTCATGAGTTTTCATTATCAGGATAACATTGGCTCCACAGGATAAATTTCATAGTGTGCTATCCTTTCTATTTTGTTTAACAACTAAAAAATAATTGGTTTTTATCTCCTCAAAATATTGGAAGAGTTTTCATGTACATTAATAAATTTTGTGTTCTCTTTAGCCTGATTATAGGAATTCCTGAATTTGTTCCTTGACTTCTTCAATGAGTCACTGGTCATTTAAAGATATATTATTAAGTCTCCAAGTGTTTGTTTAATTGATATAATATTTGTAATTGTTTATTTCTTGTTTGCTCCATCATGATCTGGTAAGAAACAAGAAATTGTTTTGGATTCCTTCCAATTTGTTAAACATTAGTAGTTGGACCTCAATATGGTGGACTCTACTTTAAAAAAAAAAAAAAAAAAACAAAAAAAAAAAACGTTCTATGTACTTTTTAGAATAATGAATATCTTATATGCATTGATTGAAATATTTTGGAGATATTTGTCGAATACACTTGAAACTATGGTATAGTTTCTTTTTTGATTTTTTTTTTTTTTTTTTACTTAAGCTGATCAATTGGAAGATAATAATGATGTATTCTGGCCACTCACCATTATTTTACCAGGAATTTTATGACCATTTTTTATTCATTGATAATTATTTAATGAAACTAACATCTCAAACATTTTTAAATATGATTTTTAGATTATGACAACTTTTTGGTGGATGAATTATTCCCATACAATGTCTTATTTAGCTCTTCTGACTAATTTTAGAATAATAATTTTTGCTGGACTAGAGTCTTTGCAGGCAAAGACAACACAGATAAAATTGAATATTTTTCTAAGAACAAATTATATTTTCCTCAGTTTTGTCTGTGATATTTACTGCTGGTCAATGTCTGCTATATACCTGTACCATTCAGCTTAAGCACAGTTTACTGAAGTCTAAAGTGATTTTTATAGGTATAAAAACATTTACATTTAACTGGATAATGCAGAAATTAAATTAAATCAAACTCTATAAGAGACAAATATATATAACCTTTGTCTGTTGAAGAATATTTTAGGATGAACACTGTTGAGTGTGCATGATCTTTACAGAAAGTTTATACTACTACAGGTTTATTTTATCATTTAAATATAAATAAACGTGAAAGAGAAATGAAAAATTATTATCCAGTCAAAATTATGCCATTTAATAAATGGCATAGGCTAAATTACATACTAATTTCAGTTTTCAAATCACTATGCTAGTTTGCCTTCTGTGTAATCTAGCATTTAATAACTGGCAACTCCTGATGTTTAAGGACCAAAACCACAACTATTTTCAAGGGCTTCTGCTTTTGATGACAGTAATTTATATTTTTATTGATTTGTTTTACTCTCAATTTAAACTTATTTAAAAAATAAAGTGTAGAACGGTGAATAAATGATGGTTATTATAAATTTTATTAAAATGCGTAGACATAATTGAGAAAACATGAATGAGCAGTAAGAAAAATGTGAGGATACAGATTAATATAAATGAAAATAGGGAAATGTGTAATGAACCTTGTTTTGTTTTTGAGTTTGTATCAATAATGAATCACAAGACATTTCAATTTCCCTTTTTCTATATGAAATTAAATAAATACTTAGGGAAATATTGGGCTAACTCTTTAGGGAAATAATATACAAATGGGATTTTACTTCATAGTTGACTTCTGATTATCTACGCTTGGGTTTTCCTCATTTCAGGGTTAGGAAAATGGCTATGCTATGTGGGAAAACAGCTTGGATTCAGTTGGGTAAATTCTCATTTGTTTTTAATTCTCCAAGCCAATTTTGCTTCTCATTTATACATTGAATCTTAAGATGACCAGATGTCAGTTTTACATATTTTCCTGTGAGAATTGCACATGGAAATAGTCACTAAAGAATACAGAGAGGCTTATCCTATATTCAAACATTGGTTACAGAGCCACAGCAACGGAAATGATGAGAGAAGGCTCCAGTGTATTTGCTTCCCCTGGCAGACAGTTTACTTCTTAATTTCCTGTCCAGGTTTGATGCTTATAAATACCATTTGAAATAAATGTGCACTCCTCTAAATTTCTCCAAGTAAACACCAAATACACTTCAACATAAAGAAAATCTTGTAGAATGTTTCCACCTTGTATTAAAAATAGCTAAAGGAAAATTAAAGGATATTATTGAAAAGAAGAACAACATGTAAGTCCATTTATTAACAGGGGTGAACATTTAAATAAAAATTGTCTAATTTTGAATCTTGAGGTTTGTAGGAATTGATATTTTCAAATAGTTGACCTTTTCTGCTTTTCTAACTGGATGTCTACATGTAGAAAAATGAAAATAGATGAATACTTATCACTTTGCACAAAACTCAAGTAAAAGTGAATCATGTACCTCAACATGAAACCTTAATAAAAACACTAAATCTCATTGAAGGGAAAATGAGAAATATTCTTGAATACATTAATACAGGAGACAATTTCCTGAACAAATCATCAGTGGTTCAGGCTTTACAGTCAGCAATTGATAAATGGGACCTCGTGAAACTGAAAAAATTTATCAGACAAAGGACATTGTCAACAGAACAAGACTGCAGCCTACAGGTTAGGGAATGATCTTCACCAACCCTACATGTGACAGAGGGCTAATATCTAAAATTGATAAAGATTTCAAGAAGTTAGCAACAACCCAAATAAACCAATTTTAAAAACTGAGGTGCAGAGCTAAACAGTGAAACACTTAAAGCAATGTCCAAAGTCCTTGGCCATCAGGGAAATGCAAATAAAAATAATTCTGAGATTCCACCTTATACCCGTCAAAATAGCTAAGGTAAAAAAAAAAAAAAAAAAAAAAAAAAAAAAAAACTCAAGTGAGAGTACTTTCTGGCAAGGTTGAGGAGCAAGGGGAATACTTGTACATTGCTGGTGAGAGTATAAACTTGTACATCCACTTTGGAAATGAATTTGGCCTTTTGTTAGAAAACTGGGAATAGTACTATTTCTGTACCACTCCTGGGCATATACCCAAAGTTGCTACAACATCCCAGAAACACACTTGTTCAACTATGTTCATAGAAGCTTTAGTCATAAGAGTCAGAAAATAAAAACAATCAAGATGTCCCTTAACTGATGAATAGATAAAGAAATTTTAGTACATTTACAAAATAGAATACTATTCAGCTATGAAAAACAAATACATCATAAATTCTGTAGAAAGTAGACAGAAATTGAAATTATCATTCTGAATGTGGTATACAAGTCCCAAAAGGACATAAATGGCACGTATTCAATTATAAGTGGGTATTAGCCATAAAATACAGGATGCTAATGTTACACTTCATAGACACAGGAATACTAAAGAGTTAGAATAGCACAAACAAGGATGCTTGGATCTCACTTGGACCAGAGAGTAGACTAATTGTAGAAGACAGATGGAGGAAGGCAACTGGGTAGAAGAGGGGATCAGAAGGGGAATAGGGGGTTCAGGATTGGGTGTGGGTACATGCATGGCCATGAGAATAAATGGAAATCAGCAACTCACAGAGGGTAGAGGTAGGGAGCATCACCAGGAAGAGAAAGAGACCTGGGATAGGGCAGGTACCCAAGAAAAAATGGGGGTGTTCTTAGCTGGGAGTTACAGAATTGGGGATATAGAGCCTGGGGAGGTTGCCTATTGTGGCTAGGCAGGAGCCCTAATGGAGCAATAGTGATATCAACCCACCCACAAAAATTTTGACACAAATTTTATCCTGTCTACAAGAAATGCAGGGATTGGGGATGGAACAGAGATCAAGGGAACAGTCAACCAATCAGCTGCCAAACTTGAGACTCATCTCATGGTCAAGCCCCCATCCCTGATACTATTAATTATACTCTATTGTGCTTGCAGACTGGAGTCTAGTATGGCTGTTCTCTGAGAGGCACTACCAAGCAGCTGACTTAGATGCAGACACCCATAGTCAAATAGTGGATAGAGCTAGGAGATTCTTATGGAAGAATAGGAGGAAGGGTTGCAGTCCCAAAGGGGATAAGAACTGTACAGGAGGAACAGAATCAACTAAATTGGATCTCCTTGGGGTTCTCAGAGGTGGAACCACTAACCAAACAACATATAGGAGATGAACCTAGGCCTTCCAGCATATATGTAGCAGATGTGCAACTTGATCTTCATGTGGGGCTCGAAAAACTGGAGTGAAGGCTATTCCAAAAGCTGAGCTGCCTTGTCTGGCCTCAGTAGGAGAGGAAGCACCTAGGCTCTCAGAGACTTGATGCCAGGGTGGGTAAATACCCAGGGGAGTCCTCATCTGTCCACAGTAGAAACAGAAAAGGGGGCATGTGGGATATATTGTGTGAGGAACTATCTGAGATTTCGGCAGTGAATCAGATGTAAATTGAATAAATAAAAATAATTAAAATTATTTGAAATTTTCTTTTATTGAAGTTTTATTTATTTATTTATTTATTTATTTATTTATTGACATCACAATAAACGATTTGTAACATTCTCTCCCACTGAGGCCAACAAAGTAGTCCTCTGCTATATTTGTGCCAGGGACCAAGTAAGAGCCTGTATATGCTCTTTGGTTGGTGGTTCATTCTCTGAGAGCTCCCACCACGGGTCCAGGTTAGTTGACACTGTTGCTGTTCCTCTGGGTTTGCCATCCACTTCAGTTCCTTCAATCCTTCTCCTAACTCTTCTGTTTTCAAACATATTACAGTGAATGCAGAGTTGTATTCATGATGCCTTCCAAATACTGACATACAATTTTTAAGGGCTGGGCATAATGAAGAATTAAAAGTCCTGTCTTAGAAATGAAGTCATATTTTGTTACACTTCTATATTTATTGGTTGTGTGTTCATGCATATATGTAGCCACAAACTTTCTGATACACTTGCAGTTGTTCTGTAACAACACAAAGGTAATTCTATAGTGCCTTTTCAGGATTCAGAGAATTAGGAGAAGTTACATCCTAATTTTTTTTTTCTTTCCTCTTGAATAAACTGCTAGGTGAAAAAAGACAACAGCTTGCCAGGCTTGGCAAATTTCTCTTCTTCTACCACTAGGGTTCTAGTGATCAAATACAGCTTGTTTAATCTACCATGAAGTTCTTCTTATTAGCAATTTACCATTTACTATTAGTTTATTCTTTGAAAATTTCATGTATACACAATAGTTCATTCTGGTAAGATTCATGTTTTTGTAATCACTTATCTCCCTCTCACACCATCATCTTCCCTGCCTTTTCCTCACCAAGTTCCTATATCATTTTCTTTTGCTAATGTTCAGTTTACTTTTGCTTTGTGACCTACAGTATTTAGCAAGGGCTACTTGTGCTGGCATAGGTATGACACTATCCAGTGGAAAATAAATCACTCAGCAGTGATTATGTCACGAAAGACAATGAGTTCCTTTCCAGCAGAAGCCTCCAACTGACAGCTTTCTTGGATAGAATGAGCCTTACCTCCATTAATTACTGAATGTTCACAGAGTTAGTCTTTTGTGGTTCCTGTCCAGGCAACCACAGTGGTTGTGAAATTGTGACTGAAGTTGCTGTGCTGAAAACTAGGAGAAAAAAAAATCATCAAAAGTTTTAGCCACCTTTATAACTTTTATGCTACAATAATAGAATTTTCTCTCAAGTTATGCAGCGTATTTTCTCATCTTAATTACATACTTACAAATATAACAAAAATAACACACATGTTTTATGACCCACTTTATAAAGCCATATTTGTGAATTTATATAGAAAGAAATACTAACCAGTAGGATGATATAAATAATTGCTTTCACATTTTTGTATTATAAAGTAACTTACTGTTTTTCTTATTTGTTAAAATTATATTTTTCTAGACTGGTGCCATATAGATTCTGATTCAATAGGATTGGTTACAATTTTTCTGCTCCTATGGTCAGATGTATTTAGAAAATAAGGCTTGTGCAAATGTTTTCTTCTAAAAGAAACATTCCCTTTGTGGGGGAAATTCACAGAAAACTTACAAGACAAAGGGAAACTTCCACAAACAGATAATGTAAGAAGAAAACAATTACTAATAAAGATCATTGCTTGGATTGAAATCCCTTTAGACAGTCCAAGAAAATCCAGTAAGGTTTTTTCTGAGTTGTCACCACATTAGGGTAGAGCTTTTGTTGGTGTAGTTATCTAAATCACCATGCTGCTGTGGAGAGCCTGCCAACATTTTTCTGTGAATAACCTCAGTTATGTAGGCTTGTATGACATTGTTGCCCTACTTGGAGTAAAATACTGTTTGTTATTTCTTCAGGAAAAGATACACAACAGAACTCATCCAATTCAGCTCAGAATAATTTTTATATAACCTCTGTCCAGTTGCTTGAAGGAAATATTGCAAGTTAGAAAATGATATCCTGTTCCTTGGTCTTATGAGATATCAGCCTGGTCTTCCTGAAGCTGACTGCCAAGCTCCACCCTCTCCCTAACTGAGGACAAAGGCATCCTTACCACATCTACCTCTTGCAGTGCAATTTCTCCATATGTATTTTGTATTTCAATCTATTGACGTTATTTTATTTGATGAGCTGAAGTTTTGAAAAAGGATAATAATAAACTCCTTACCTAAAAGATACTATTAACGTGCATACATGCTGATATAATAAACCTGTATACTAATCAAAATTTGTTAATATAGAAAGACTATTGGGAAAATCTGTCAAGTAAACAATATATTATAAAACTTAAAATATTTACCTTTTGTATTTTTGATCAACAGAGATCTTTTTATGTAAAAGAAAAACATGAACTAATCTCCATACCAACATTTCTTTTCCTGACAGCCCTAACCAATAAATAAATAAACAAACAAACAAATAAATAAATAAATAAATAAATAAATAAATAAATAAATATCCAGGTAGTAGTGGCACGTGCCTATAATCCTAGCACTTGGATTAAAGGCAGGGGCAGGCAGATTTCTGTGTTCGAGGCCAGCCTGGTGTACAGAGTTAGTTCCAGGACAGCCAGGGCTACACAGAGAAACCCTGTCTCAAAAAAAATGAAAAAAGAAAGAAAGAAAGAAAGAAAGAAAGAAAGAAAGAAAGAAAGAAAGAAAGAAAGAAAATACCATACATTTTGTAATAATTAATTGAGTTAATACATGCACAACTCAGAGACATCAGAGACATCCAAGTGATATATGTACTTTAGTATGAGAAAGTCTGCTTTCTAACACTTAAGTAACAAAGGCAGCTACTGCTTTTGTAGGCTATTGGTTTTGTAGCTCTCCCATGATATGAGCATATTTTTTAGTTATCAAACGTACATAGCATATATGTTATTGATTCATAAGTTATTGAAAGATACAAGCTTAATCAAATACTTGGAAAACATCTTTTATCATTTACAGTTATTATTTACTTGCTTAAAAAAAGAAGATTTCACTGTGCTATTTTCTCCAATTTTTTGTATATCCACACTATTTCACAGGATTACCTATGTGGCATATTTAAAAATAACCACACCCTCATTTTAACATTTATAATAGAATGCTTAGATTTTAATATTTGATGAAATGCCCAGAGTTTATTTTTATGATCTTTGTAATTGAGTATGTAATTCACCATGCATGTCTCATTATATTAGAGTTTTATAGATTAGTTTTAAAAAACATTGTTATTGTGTTTGATGACATATAAACTATACACAAAAGGATCTTCTTCCTCACAGAATATTATTTTTAGTCCTTTGTTAGTTCTAATTCTTCAGCATCAATGCCCTAGACCCATGTAAAAAGAAACAATTACATGGGTATAAAAACAAGTTATAGTTGTTAGCCTGGGCTTTATAGAAGCTGTGGCTTCAAAGGGAATATTGATGAATCAATGAATAGCAACTTTATTGTCTCTTTGTATACAATAATATTGATTAAGAAAAATAGAAAACAAGATATACTGCCTTGGATATACACTTGATGTTTTGGATACAAACATAAGTCTTACTCTTCTAAAATATATGTGCTTTAAATACCTATTTTTGGGAAAACAGTTTAAATCAGATATACTCTCTTTGAAACATTTAAGCTATGCAGTATAGTATTTATAGTAATTGGCATTATACATCACACGTGTCCAAGTGATGGTACTATTTGATGTTGATATGTGACTTTGATACTCTCATGCACACATGCACACACCTGAATGCACATGTTCACACACATACACATGAACACATTCATTCATCACACTTACCTATACACAAATACCATACAAAAATAATAAACATCTAAATGTACCTTAGGATTAATATATAATACAAACAACATAAATATGGTTTACTAGATTGAATCAAAATCCTAAACAACTCTCAAGTTATATTTAGTTATATTACAGCACAAATTACCTGTTTAGAAACTATACTTGTATAAAACAAATATTGCATGTTTTAACTATAACTCACAAGTTTTAGAAATTTTGGGATTAGTAGTATTTATTTACTGTTTACTCATTCTTATTTACTGTTTCACTTATTTTACTCAAAGTTGTTTGAAAACCAGGATGTATATAGACAGGAGAGTTTTTTAGTTTCTCAAAGTCTATATATTAAATTTATTATAATAAATATGATACAAGGAGTTATAAAATGGAAAATGACTATTTTTGAGCCCAAACTTAAATCTAAGTTTTCCTTTTGCCAGTGCGTTTTTAAGTGTCCTGATTAAAACCAACACATAGACACACATGCAGGTAAATTACAAATGAACATAAAATAAATCTAAATTTTGTTTGTTTGTGTGTGTGTGTGTGTGTGTGTGTGTGTGTGTGTGTGTCTGTGTGTCTGTGTGTCTGTGTGTCTGTGTGTGTCTGTGTGTATAATCTCCATAGGCTGTTGAGAATGGTTTCCATAGCAATTTTTTGCAGTGGAAACTTTCTGAAATCTATAAGAAAGAACTTCTGGTAATTTAGGATACATAATCTGTAGTGAACCATCTTTTGTAGACAGGCAAGACTTCCAAAGTTAGGACTGGGTTACATTAGATTGAATTTTTGGTCAAGATCATCCCACAGAGATTCTTAAAGAACTCAAACTGATGATGTTAAGGCAGATATTTACAATTTGAAAACTGGCAGTTGGGGTGTCATTCCCAGAACAACTTTTACAGTGATCATTGAACATAGAAGTCAATCTGGTGTAGGCTTGGAGCCTTCACCCTTACATTCTTGTCTATTTTACATGGGAAGGCACTCTGCAAGATATTGCTAAAATAGAAATCTATACACCAACCCAAACACAAAACCCTCTACCTATAATCTGTCCTGCCTAGAAGGTATGATAAAGTAATTGTGTGAAGAACTTGTGGGAACAAGCAATCAATGTTATATTTAACTTGAAGCCCATGCTCTATACAGCCTGGATGTCCAGGAATGAGAGACTAGATATTGCAGAGACCAAAGGTAGAACCAAACAGGACTGTATTTTTTAAACAAGTCAAAGAAGGGATTGCTAAGTATATTCTGCTATATTCATAGAGTGGAGGCTTATCTAGCAATCTTCAGAAATATTTCTTCTAGAAGCTTGTGAAAGGAGGTACAGAGACCCACAGCCAGACATTATTCAGAGAAAGGGTCTAAATTGTAGGTATCTATTGGGTCTCTCCTATTAGGGACTGGATATTCTTATATATATTGTAAAAATGACTATCTTGCTGAAAGCAATCTACAGATTCAATACAATCCCCATCAAAATTCCAACTCAATTCTTCACTGAGTTAGAAAGGGCAATTTGAAAATTCATCTGGAATAACAAAAAACCTAGGATAGCAAAAACTATTTTCAATAATAAAAGACCTCTAGTGGAATCACCATGCCTGACCTCAAGCTGTACTACAGAGCAATTTTGTTAAAACTGGCATGGTACTGGTATAGCAACAGACAGGTAGATCAATGGGATAGAATTGAAGACCCAGAAATGAACCCACATACCTATGATCACTTGATTTCTGACAAAGGAGCTAAAACCATCCAGTGGAAAAAAGCATTTTCTACAAATGGTACTGGCTCAACTGGCAGTAAGCATGTAGAAGAATGCAAATTGATCCATTCTTATCTCCTTGTACAAAGCTCAAGTCTAAGTGGATCAAAGAACTCCACAGAAAACCAGAGACACTGAAAATTATACAGGAGAAAGTGGGGAAATCCCTTGAAGAAATGGGCACAGGGGAAAAATTCCTGAACAGAATAGTAATGTCTTGTGCTGTAAGATCAAGAATGGGACCTCATAAAATGGCAAAGCTTCTTTAAGGCAAAAGACACTGTCAATAAGACAAAAAGGCCACCAACAGATTGGGAAAGAATCTTTACCAATCTAAAATCTGATAGGGGACTATTATTCAATATATACAAAGAACAAAAGAAGCTTGACTCCAGAAAATCAAATAACCCCATTAAAAATGGGGTACAGAGTTAAACAAATAATTTTCAATTGAGGAATACAAAAGGGCTAAGAAGCCCCTGAAAAATGTTCAACATCCTTAATCATGAGGGAAATGCAAATCAAAACAACTCTGAGATTCCACCTCACACCAGACTGAATGGCTAAGATTCAAAATTCAGGTGAGAGTTGATGCTGACAAGGATGTCATGAAAGAGGAACACTCCTCCATTGCTGGTAGGATTGCAAGCTTGTACAATCACTCTGGAAATCAGTCTGGAGGTTCCTCAGAAAATTGGACATAGTATTACCAGGCAATCCAGCAATTCCCTTTCTTAGGCATATACCCTGAAGGTGTTCTAAATTGTAATAAGGATGCATTCTCCACTATGTTCATAGCAGCCTTATTTATAATATTTAGAAGCTGGAAAGAACCCAGATGCCCCTCAACAGAGGAATGGATACAGAAAATGTGGTACATTTACCCAATGGAGTACTACTCAGTTATTAAAAACAACGAATTTATGAAATTCTTAGGCAAATGGATGGATCTGGAGGATATCATCCTGAGTGAGGTAACCCAATCCCAAAAGAACTCACATGATATGCACTGACTGATAAGTGGGTATTAGGCCAGAAAATTAGAATACCAAAGATACAATCTACGAAACACATGAAACTCAATAAGAAGGGAGACTAAACTGTGGATACTTCATTCCTCCATAGAATGGGGAACAAAATACCCATGGATGGTGTTACAGAGACAAAATTTGGAGCTGAGACAGAAGGAAAGACCACCCAGAAACTGTCCCACCTGGGGGTCCATCCCTTAAACAGACACGAAACCCAGACACTATTGCATATGTCAGCAAGATTTTGCTTACAGGACACTGATTTAGCTGTCTCTTGTGAGGCTATGCCAGTGCCTGGCAAATACAGAAGTGAATGCTCACAGTCATCTATTGGATGGAACACAGGGATCCCAAAGGAGGAGCTAGAGAAAGTACCTATGGAGCTGAAGTGGTCTTCACCCCTATAGGAGGAAAAACAATATAAACTCACCAGTACCCCAGAGCTCATATCTCTAGCTGCAAATGTAGCAGAAGATGGTCTAGTTGGCCATCATTGTGAGGAAAGGTCCTTGGTCTTGCAAGAATTATATGCTCCAGTACAGGGGAATGCAAGGGCCAGGAGGAGACATGTGTGGGTTGGGGGACCAGACAGTGAGAGTGTATAGGGGACTTTAGGGATAGCATTTGAAATGTAAATGAAGAAAATATCTAATAAATATAAAAGAGTCAGAGTGGATAGAGGACAACAGGAGTACATGGCTCACTGAGTCATTTAAATAGAGATAATATGGGTTGACAAAGACTGAAGTGGAAAACCAGAGTCCTGCATAAATGTGCAGCAGTTTCTCTGCATATATGTTATGACTATTAGTTTGGTGTTTTAGTGGGACTTCTCATAGTAGGAGTGGGAGTGTCTCTCACTGTTTTGTATCTTCTTAAGCCAATTTTCCTCATAATTGGGTTGCTTTATCCTGCTTCAAAACAAAGGCTTTGCCTTGTCTTAACATTTCTTGTTTTGTTCAGTTTGTCTCTTGTCTCTTGGAGACCAACTTTTTCTGAAGAGAAAATGGGGAGGGAGTGCATCTAAGGGAGAGGGGAAGTGAAGGGAGAGGTAGGAGTAATGGAGGGAAGGAAATTGTGCTTTAGATATATTATTTTCAATGAAAAATGAATAACCCTTGTAGGAAAAAATAAATGTTCAGAACAAGCCACTAACTCTGAAATAAATTTTGAATAATGACAACAATCTTGTAAAGTTGTTATAAAGGATAAAATATTTGTAATTACTTCCCACAGTCCTTTTTATACAGTAAACACTTAAAGTAGGCTAATATTCATAATGATTAACTTCAAAGCAACCCTATAGTAATTTTCTTGTTCTCATGAGCTTGGGATAGTCACTGACTATGAATTTTTGGACTTTACTTTTAGATGAGACCTACTGGTTTAATTTTTCAGGAGAACATAGAAAATAATGATATAAACTGTCCCGAAGCATGGGTCACAGATCTATATTGTCTCCATTTCTTTATCAGCCAACTGAATTTTGTGTCCAGGAGAGATCTTGAGAGATAAGCATGAAAGATACCAAGGCCTCTGGAACACTTAATGTACATGAGCAGAAATCTTGCCTCTGCTATCTTCAACATCCCTTTTGTTTTGTATTATTAACACATCTGAGCATCACTAAAAAAACCTTTTTTATAGTTTCTGTCTTTGAAAAAAAAAGAGAATTAATTATCACAAAATTGTCATTAGGATGTTACCTGAAAAAGTGTTGAAAAAGGATTTGTCATTCCAAAATTTTGCTTATTTGAATAACAGTAAATGTACTAGGTTTGATGTTTTCATTGACTACAGTTTGCTAAGTAGGCTTGCTTTTCTTGATAGACACATGGCTTCCTTGATAAACACATATGATAGAACATATGACTTCTTTCCAAAATTAATTACTGATATTAACTCTTAGATACCATATCACACATTATATAGGGAGTATATCTTTATCTGTGTGTGTGTGTGTGTGTGTGTGTGTGTGTGTGTGTGTGTGTGTGTGTGTGTGTGTGTGTTTACATATTGGAAAATCGAAACAAATGGTTGAAGAGGACCTAGAAGATGTCAAGGATTTTCCAAAAGCCTGAATGGTATAAGCTGGTGAATGTACAAGTGTAGTCTCTATAGGTATATCATAATGAATGTAGTCAATATGTTTGCTGGAGATATTGATGTTGTCATTGCTGTAGACTTGGACTTCAGGGTCAGGCTTTATTTCCAGAAGCAAATTATTGTGGAAGCTACAGACACCAGGGCTATGAGTAGTGCTTGGTGGTACACACCTGTAATCCCAGCGCTCTAGAGGCAGATTAAGTCATATCTCTATGAAGTGAAGGACAAACAATTCTACATAATGAGTTTAATGTTAGTCAAGTCCACATAGTGAGGTGCTGTCTCAAAATATCAAAACAACAACAATAGAAATAAGTAAGAAACAAAGGGCTGTACAATATTCTGAGGAAAAATGGAAGATATTTTTGTCCAGATAGAAATTTCTGTAGGAAACATAAAGAGTGAGGACAGAGCCCAGGTGAATCCATTGGAGAGTAGGGAGTAGACTTGAAGTTCTTCCCTTGATACACACACCATATGGGGAGATAACGGTTTAGTTGGACTGTTTCTACCAAAATGTTAGATGGCTTCCTTCTTTTCTTAGATAGTTGAGGTGAATGATTTATATATACTCTTACCTCAGTTTGATATGTGGCATAATTCTCAGGCCCATATTTTGGGGATTAATTTTAATATTGCATTTTTCCTTGTTAAATTTGTACATTGTTGCCATTTCTACTCCTCGAGTTGATCACTTATCAGTCTATGATGTATGGGTGGTGCTGGAAACTTGGTGTTCATTCAAATGTTTACATAGATATAGAGCTGTCCTTCATCCTCAAGGTAGAATTCAAAGCTACTTGTAAACTGAAATCACTTGGGACTAGGCACAATCTAAAACAACAACATAAAAACTAAAACAAAAGATTGTTTTATGCAATATTGTATTATTTAGAGAAAGGCTTGGCAAGAAATGAACATATAGATAAGTCTTCTTCATTGGAGTGGTCATCCCTAAGAAGTCCAACTATTCTGAGAGCCTGAGTTGTATCAAAGGGAAAAGTTAGGACGCTGATATAGTTGTCTCATGTGAGGTTAGGCCAATGCCTGGCAAATACAGAAGTGGATGCTCACAGTCATCTATTGGATGGAACACAGGGCTCCTAAAGGAGGAGCTAGAGAAAGTACCCAAGGAGCTGAAGGGGTCTGCAACCCTATAGGTGGAACAACAATATGAACTAACCAGTACCTGCAGAGCTCATGTCTCTAGCTGCATATGTAGCAGAAGATGGCTCACTATCATTGGGAAGAGAGGCCCCTTGGTCTTGCAAACTTTATATGCCCCAGTACAGGGGAAAACTAGGGCCAAGAAGTGGGAGTGGATGGGTAGGGGTGCAGGGCAGGGGAAGGGTATAGGGGCATTTGGGATAGCATTAGAAATCTAAATGAAGAAAATATCAGGAGACAGACAGATACAAAATTGTACTGAATATGTCGGGTTCTGTTTTACAGCTATTCTACCTTCTAGGAACAATATGAATTAGATGCTTTAAAGCAACAGTAGCTTTTAAGTGTGTATTTTATTATCACTGTTCTTTTCAATAAAATAAGAGAGGAATTTACTCCATGCTAAAACTGAAAGATTAAGGAAAGAAAGGAAAGAGAAAAATGACTGTTCTTTAAACTGTCCTAATGAATCAATAAATGAGGATCAAGAGAATCAGTCAGCATAAAACAAAGGCTATGAAAGATTTTTGAGTATTCCTCTAAACACATGTGTGAAGTTGCCTGCTAATACAAAACCAAAAAATGAGAGCAGAATCAAGATTGAACAACATAAACAAGAGGTGAAAATTAGAATTAACCTTCCCAAATACCTTTTAAGCCAGTATCCTGATTTTATCTTTCAGTAAGAAGATATGTTTGCAGTCTTGGGTGACAGAGCAAATGTTACACCTAGAAAATGTTGAATCATTCCCATTGGTTGCCTTGTAATTCAGCAACTTTGATCTTTAAAGGTTTTTTTTTTTTTTATTGAAAATCAATCTGTAAATTTCATAAAGACGAAAAATCAAAGAACATATGTTTGTGTTTATTGCATGTAACATTGCTAAAGGGTGTTTCCTTGCTTCTATTATCACTTTGTATGTGAACAGAATTAGATATGTGGAATTTTCCATTACACAAATTCTGTATAGCATATTTTTTCAAAGTTAAACTTTTAAATAATTTCTTGCACATTTCTATTATGCTTGATAATTACATAAGTTTTTTTTTCTATTATTTTAGTGTGATTACTGAAACCTTTTGGGAAGAAAATATATATGTCCTAGTGGCCCAAATTATGGAACAGCCATTTTAAAGCTGCTTTTACTAAAGATAATTGCATTCTGATTTGGATCCTCAACAAAGCAAAAACCAGAATAAAATTTTATTCTCTTTGCCTTCATAGCCTTCACAGTGTGTTTCTCTCATTCACTTTGGCTGAAAACACAGATATTAGGAATTGCCCTTAACCTTTTCTCATGAGTTATTTTGAATTCTGGAACCCACGGAACTTTGCAATATAGATCATACCCCAAAGAAGGACACCTATTAATGTGGTGAGGTGGCACCCTGGAGAAGAAGGAATAATCCCCTGTTTCCTTGATCAGTATTACTTCTTCTGGACACTTTACCATGATCAGATTGATCATGGCTAGGACAGGACTGCTTAACAAAGCATACCCTTGATTTGTTTCCAAATTCCTGACTTTTTAAAAACTTGTACTTTATGTCTGTGCCCCAAAAGCAGATGTGAAGTCAGTGAACCTCTTAATCTCTTTTTCTTCTCTGTGTGGTTGCACAGAAAAATTCTCCTTTCCCTTTTTTCACCATTACTTCTTTTAATTAAAACATCGAAGACAAGAAGATGAACCTAGCTGACTGGGGTTGCCACAGCCAGACTTCTACACTAAAAACTGATTACAATTACAGGAAGACTAAGTTTTTAAAGATATATTTTATTATCCTCTCATCAAACAGTTAAAATATTAATTTCTTAGTCTGTATTCCTTATTAAAAATCAATAAGTGTATGCTACAGAATAGCTCCATCTGCTGACTGTTGGTAGTGTCCTGAATTCATCTTGATTTAAACATTTCATGTTTTTTTCTGTTTTCAAATAACTTCAATGAAAAATAAATTGGAGTGGAAAATATTTGATGTGCGTGTAATTTTTAATAAGTCATAGATAATCTTCTTTTATAACTTGAGTCTTTGTCTTCGGTGTGACATACTTTACTTATTGGAGGAAATGCTATTGCTCTAGAAGTTTAAACAAAATATAATGAGTGTCTGCAACAGATAAATGCACTTGAAAGGAAATGTTAGCATATATGCAGTGTAGCATATTTAAAGATAAGGAAAAAACTGTTTAGGAAGATAGCAATAATGAATCTTAACAGCATATTTTATATAAGTGGTAATTACAAAGCTGGTGTATCACTGATTTTAATTTTTAATTATGCTTTATAAAGTATAAATACAATATCAGCATATCATAATTAAGTTGCTTATGTTAACTCTGGTATGTGTACTCTTCAGAAACAGTTATGGCTAGCAAAGGAAAAACCAAGAGGAAAAACACTAAAATAGGTTAAGAGCCATTTGCCTAAAAGGAGGGAGATAGCTTCAACTAAAGTATTTCCATAGAATTTGGCTGAAGTTTTGCATAAAGAAAGGAGAACAATTCTTAACCCTGTTACTTGCTTCACTCCTCTGAGTGATGCTGATCGTCATCAGGAGATGTAGAGATGAACACAGCCACATTTAAGCTGTGTAAATGACTTTGCACATCTCAAGCAGTGTTTGGCACTGCCATGTGAGAAAATAGACTCCCTGTCGTCTGCGATGTGTGCTTCACAACCACATATGTTTGTTCAGGATAACATTTCACGACTCATGGCAGGGAGCGGGTGTCTAATTGTGATCCGGATCGGAATTCACAGGGAAGAAAGCTTTCCCTCTTCACCCTCTCATAGCAGAATTGGAGAAGGAGAGAGTTTTCTCCAGAATATATATATATATTGCCACCTATAGAAGTTAACATCTTGGTATTTTCTTACAACCCCTTCATTCTCCTTTGGATATGTATTCTAACTACTTAGATGAACTACTCCTCCACCCCCACCCCTCCATGCAGCCTCCTGCACTGCGTCTGTGTTTGTACACAAAAGGCTTTTCATGGGGAGATTTGATTGCTAAGGGCTAGGTTCTTAAACAGCAGTCTTCCAGATTGGCGAGATGTCTATAAAAGAGTAATTCTCAACATTCCTAGGAAACATTTTAAAAGGAGATGTTAGAAATGCAGAGTGAGCTGGAACAGATGGATGAGAAGCTGTATTTTGTTAATGACACCAGACCAATATAGCCTTGACTCAGGGAAGGGGCTACCTTGAAAAGTACAACCACCCCATTCTTACATGCTTCTTTTGTTATTAACTCCAGCAACCATACATGGACCTTATACTCCTATCTAACTCTTTCTTGGAAAAAGCCAGATAAAAGGCAGAGAGGTTTTCAGTGTGTGCTATTTCCTGGTGTGCCATGTTGTTAGTTATATAGTGAATGATAATGTTTTAACCCAGTATAGATATAAACCTTTACATTCCCTACTGAACTAACATGTGAACACTCAGAGTTTGTTAAAATAGCATACTGAATCAGCTGTTTTGTTTACTCTCTGAACGTTAAGTTGGTCTGTTTTTTATTATGAAAGGATGTTTCTCCAAACTATGAATTTGAAGTAAATAAACATTTTTTATGTAAAATCCATGTTCAATTTTACTTTTCACATCTCCAATCAAACATGTGAACCTTAGGTTATAGATATGATGAATTAAATTAACTTTCTGATCCCATCGTGAAAAAAAAAATCATTATCCTTGGTTCAAATAACTAGCCATTTCTTACCTGCTTCATTATTTCTGAGATTTTATTTTAGTGCTATAGCTCTGATGATGAGATGTGATTTCTGAGCTAAGAGTGTAATGGGTTTTTGTTTGTTTGTTTCATATGGTCGTGTTGAACTTTTCATGACAGTTTTCATGAAAAATCTGTTTCATTAGCATTATCACTAGCACAAAAATCTGTGAAAAGAAATAACCACAAATCAGAATGAAATAAGAGTATTACTTACAATCTTGTTACCAACACTGTGGAAACAAATAATGTTTTCCATAGCTACAATATAAAATGATGAATAAAAATTTCAGTTTATAAAAATAGACATCTCCGGAATTAACAGATGAAGATATTTACTTGATTACAGGTATGGCAAATCAAAATTTATTTTTTTTATTTAAAATACAGATCTTCCTTGTAATATTTTAGAACTAAAAGTTTTTTCTCATTAAATAACATGGCTAGATGTACATTAATCAAAAGGCACATGTGGCATGCTGTGTTCATTGATACTTTTTGTCAATACTATGAGGTTTATTGACTTAAGATGCTTCATTTTAATTATTTTGTTAAAAGCACAATTTAATAAAATTTGTCTTATAGTTTTACTAAATTTTAATACAGAAGAAATGCAGCTCATTAAACAATTTATGTTTGACCATACCAAATAGTAATAAAGATCATTTCCACATAATGTCTAACTTCTTGAGTTCTATGTATATATTGGATAATAAGCCTCCATCAGATGCATGATTGGTGAAGTTCTTCACCAATCTGTTGGTTGCCTTTTTGTCCTATTGACAGTGTCTTTTGCCTTACAGAAGCTTCGTAATTTTATGAGGCCCCATTTGTTAACCCTTTTACAGTATAAGCCATTGCTCTTTTATTCAGGAATTTTTCCCTGTGTGCCCATGTGTTCAAGGCTGTTCCGCACTTTCTCCTCTGTAAGTTTCAGTGGCTCTGGTTTTATGTGGAGGTCCTTGATCCACATGGACTTGAGGGATTTAAAAGGACATAAGAATGGGTTGATTTGCATTTTTTTTTACATACTGAAGTCCAGTTGAACCAGCACCATTTGTTGAAAATGCTGGCTTTTTTTTTTTTCCACTGCATGGGTTTAGCTCCTTTGTCAAAGATCAAGTGACCATATGTGTATGGGTTCATTTCTGGATCTTCAATTCTATTCCATTGATGTACCTGCCTGTCTCTGTACCGATACCATGCAGTTTTTATAACTTTTGCTCTAAATACAGCTTGAGGTCTGAGATTGTGATTCCTCTATAAGTTCTTTTGTTGTTGAGAATAGTTTTCACTATCCTGGGCTTTTTTTATTCCAAATGAATTTGCAAATTGCTCTTCCTAACTCTATGAAGAATTTATTTGGATTTTTTTTTTGGGGGGGGTGGGTTGCATTGAATCTGTAGATTGCTTTCAGCAAGATTGCCATTTTTTCTATATTAATCCTGCCAGTCTTAGAGAGTGGGGGATATTTCCAACATCTGAGATCTTAGATTTCTTTCTTCATAGACTTGCATTTCTTGTCATACAGTCCTTTCACTTCCTTGGTTATAGTTACAGTAAGGTATGTAATATTGTTTGACTATTGTGAAGGTGTCATTTACCTAATCTCGGAGTCATTTTTATTTGAATTTCCATGATTACTACGGAGGTTGAACATTTCTTTAAGTGTTTCTCTAGTTCCAAGCCACTAACTAAAGAGCATACACTGGCTGTTCTGAGCCCACACACACATATGCATCATATGTAACAGAGGGCTGCCTTGCCTGGCCTCAGTGGAAGTAGATGTGCCTAATTCTGCAGATACAGGGGGGTCAGGGTGGAAGGAGAAACTTTTTTTTTTCGGTGTTGGCAATTTATTTTAAAAAAACAACTCTAGCCACCCAAACGAGGACCAGGTTGGGTGAGATCATTTGGAATCTTAATTAATTAATTAATTAATTTAAAAAATGATTAGGTGGAAACCATGTAAAGCAGACACCTCATGTTTCTCAGTGCCCTTATCAGGTGCACATATGTGGGTATGCAACCATACATGCATATCCTAATGTAGAAGATGAAAAACACTCGATTTCCCTGAAACTTAGTAAATTGGTTGAAAATATTCAATTGACAAGTTACTGTTCTCAGTGCTACTTTAAATAATTGTTTAAGGGGCTGAAGTAAGGACTCAGTCATTACAAGGATTTGATGCCCTTTCAGACAACCATGCTTTGTTTTGCGGCACCTACAGGGTGGCTCACAATCATCTATAACTCTAGTTACAGGGAATCTAATACCTTTTTTTGGCCTGTGGAAGCCAAATGAATTCATATAGTTCATACATGTACATGCAAACAAAATGCTCATATATGTAAAAATGAAAATAAATATATCTATTGGTAATTGTTTCAATGAAAAATTTAAAAATTGGATAATTAATGTTTATTATCTTGTATGTTTTGTTCAATGGTAAAAAGGGTTTAGAAGAGGTCATCATCATTACATTCTGACCAGGGCTACATGGTCTGAGTAATGAACTACTTTGAAGTTGTAGGATTATAGAACTCTTTGTAGATCCCTTAATAGTAAATGGGAAATGAGGAAAATTTTATTGTGGTTTTTACTAAAATTATCTTCAAAAAGGTAAATTTTCAAGCTGGATTTTGCAGAGCATACATATAATTCTAACCTTTTTGATTTGGACACCATAGGATCACAAGTTAGAGGATAGCATTGGTAACATAGTAAGATAATATGCCAGTAAATAAATAAATAAATGAATATTGTAATTAATTATGTAATAATTTACCATTATAATGGGGTTTTAAATTATCTCAATGAATCTTAGTTAACCAACTTTTGACTTAATATTTATTAACCATGTATTGTTTTATTTTATATAAGAAAATTTTGTTATTTTTAATCAATTTTAGCTTCTGAAATTTTAATTTGATTGCATAAGTTACCTTTTTCCTTTATTACTCCAAACCCTCCCATATAACACTTCTTACTCTCTTTCAAATTTATGCCCTTTTTAAAATTTTTACACACACACACACACACACACACACACACCAAACGTGCACACACGCACACACACACACACACACACACACACACACTCACATACTTACATACAGACAGACAGACAGACAGACACACACACACACACAAACACAGAGAGAGAGAGAGAGAGAGAGAGAGAGAGAGAGAGAGAGAGAGAGAGAGAGAGAGAGAGGATACTTTTTTATCAGTATCAGACATTCCAGTATAGCAGTATAGTTTGGGCATATTACTTAAGGACATTGGAATCTAGTCAATTAAAAGAAAAATGCATAAAAGAACCTCAGAACTCAAACTGCTTCTAAAAATAATGTCATTTAACAGTCAGGAGGAGAATTAAAACCTGAAGTGTAAAAAAAATGAAGTAAGTAAAAATATAATGTCATTTAGTAATAAAAATTTTGATAAGCTGAAAGTTCATATAACATCCTAAAAACTAGGATGGCTCTACAGTTGTTAATGTTATTGGTATTGGTTTCAGGTGGCACATTAGATCATAGTGAGATTGAGTAGAGGCTTTCTAAAATAGGGCATAAAAATGATGTTCATGGTTGCTAGAACTGTACAAGCTCTGAAACAGGACTTGAATATACTTGTGATAGTTGACAGGTGGTCAAGACATACAAAGAAAATTAAAGGTCAACTCCAGATAGGCCACTTCAGGGTTCTTAAGCAGACTGTAGAAAAATGAATGAATGAATGAATGAATGAATGAATGAATGAATGAATGAATAGGTGGCTGTGATCCAAGTCTCAGCCTGCTTTCTTTGGAATATATTCTTGCTTGTTTTAATTAAACTCTTGACTGCTGATTTTAGTATGGCTCCGTCTGAATTCTTCACATTAGTGAGCACAAGAATTGAGACTTCTGCTGGCATTGAGACTGGACGAACCTAGATTTCTTCTGATAACATTGGCATAATTATATTTGCAGGGCATGCAGACTTCTTCTGTGAAAATGGGCATTTCATTAACTTCAGATAAAACTTTCTTAAAATATTAAGAATGAAAAGTAAAGTATAGAAAATACTTAGGGTATAGAATTAATAGCAATTTCTCCTCAAAAACAGTTTAATACAGTATGTATAGTGAGTGTCTTAATGCAAATTTGGTGAAATATATGCCTTAAAAAGAGGTATGGTACATGAGCACCTTTACAATTTTTCATGAGAGACAAAACTGGCTAGTAGGTTGTTAGGTTGTTGGGAATTTAATTGTACTGGCTTTCTTTCTCTTTCTTTCTTTCTTTCTTTCTTTCTTTCTTTCTTTCTTTCTTTCTTTCTTTCTTTCTTTCTTTCTCCCATGACTCATCTGTAAATGTATTATTTTTCATGTTTACTCTCTAGCTAGCTTTCCATTTATAGTAAGGAGCTATCAGATACCTTGTTAAACCTCACAACCTGTATAAGTACAAATTTGATGTATTTTTCTTTGACTTATTTGTGTATAATTACTTTACCCACGCATAATTACTCCAGAGACATTTAGAAAGAAAATATGCCAAAACTAATGTGTTTGCAAATTTTAAATTCTGCACAGTGATTATAAATAAAACATATGATGCTACGAATATTGATAGCCTGTTTAAACAATAATAAATAGTTGTGCATCATTATCTTTTAAATTGAAAATGATTCCACTGATTTTGGGCATATGGAAGCAAATTGAGCAATTTCCTTTGGGAAGTCCTACCAACAGATTATGCATATAATATATTTAGCTTTAGGTTTGCTTCTGAGGTAAAAAATCTACATAATTTGCTGTTTCAATGTTATTCCATTTTTTTCTTCCTTTGGTATCACTTAGTTTTGATGCATCTTAACACAGCTTATCCATTTCACAGGAGGGGACTACAATATCATTGTGGTTAGGCATTGGTAATAATGTATGATTAAATGATGAAGGAAATTAGTCTTATCCTAAGGGAAATGAGTCTATTCTTTTCACTATACTGACAGTGTAATTAGAGGCATCAATATTAAATGCAGGAAGTAATGGTCAGAGATGCAAGCTGTTTTAAATCCTCTGTCAGTTTTGAATGTTTACTAATAATGCTTAATTTCAGGCTATATTAAAAGAAATTCTAAACAGCTACCAGTTGTTTAATTCCTGCATCAGGTTTTCACAGAATTACAACTCATGCACTACTTGTCCTGTGTCTGGGATCTTAAATAAAATTCAAAGATCTCTAACAAATTGGTGCTGAATAAAGAAACGTAAGCCAATGATTTATAAAGTGAGAAAATACATATACAAATTTTTTGAGGCATGGTTTCAAAAAATAACTGAAGTTGTGGTAAAATATAAACAATATTTCATCAAATGATGTTTTTCTTTCTTTGCTTCATGTTTTCCACATGCTGTAGATTAAATACAGGGCCTTGCCTTTATTAAGGAAATATTTTAACATGGAGCTATATCACCAACCCTAAGAATATTGTTTTTCAATTAAATAAAGAAAAATATTTTTAAATTATAAATCTGAGATATGTGTCAGTAAAGTATATACATGGAATTAGTATCTCAAGAAATTGGCAAAATTACAGAATTTTATGCTGATAATGATTTTAAATATTTACATATGTTTTCATTTTATCCTTCAGGTAATGTTAGGAAAGTTTGTATTGTGATAAATTTTTAAACATAAAGATAAATTGTTTAAGAACAAGTACTGTTAAGAAACTTTGGTTTCATTTTGACTTGCATTTCAAGAAGGAAATAATAGTTCTTTTTTCCCTGAGAGGAGTTCACAACTCAGTTTATTCAGGTGATATATCAGCTATATTCAGTGTGGATACTGATGCTTTAAAGCAAACACAAATCTAT
>LR753306.1:1896275-1917894 GCA_902729485.2 Mus minutoides | reverse complement strand
TTTTTTTTTTTTTTTTTTTTTTTTTTTTTTTTTTTTTTTTGAGGAAAACATGCACTTACTACTGTAGAATAGGATGTAAAAGTACTGGGTTGTTATGGTATAAACCTCTGAGAATTCTATAAAATAGCATGAGTCATTTTCTTCAGTTTTCAATTAAAGATCCAACTGAATGGTCCTTTGAAGATTGAATGTCTTTGCAGTTTTAATTGTATACAAGAAATATTTTATCTTTAGAGAGTAGGTTTATTCAGTTTCCCTACATGGGGTAAAACTTCCAAGTACAAATTTCCCACGCTGAGGACAAGAAATCCATTCAGACCCTGAAATACATACCTTGTATTTATATCTGCTCTTGTTAATAGATGACATATGAGGATTAGAAAATAATAAAAATTTTGAGGATTAGAAAATAATAAATTTTTAAAGTTAACTAACTGGAAATCCTATGTCTTTCTTAAGCACTATTTCTGAACAGGCCCCAATTCATGGGGCCAAAGGGCATGCACAGCAATTTTGAGAGTATCCTGATTGTAAATTTTAAATTCTGCAAAGAAACTATTACCATACACTGAACAAACTTGTAAATAAAAGTGTACTCATTTCAGAAAAATTATATATATATATATATATATATCTTATTATTGTAAATGAAATTAGTTTCTTTTTATCAAACTATATTTTACTGAGTAGTGATGTAACACCACAAAATAAACTATCATCATAAAGATAAATAAACCAAAGAATATGTGGTTAAAAAGGCTACTCTTCTACTATAGTAGAAATATATGTCTAAAGTATACTGAAAGGCTTTAAAATACAAATTAAAATGACTTACTTTCTTGTGTCTTAGTTTCTTCTCACCTACTCTTACTCTTTCAAATTAACTTTAAGGAATGGAGAACTGATTCAGGACCAGTTTTCCCAAAGTTCAACCCCTGAGTAATATTTTATACAAGCCATGAAATTCTGGTCTAGGTGAAAATGAAAGACACAATAGTGAAATCTCTAATTGAATTGCTTCATGTATCTTGATACATTATTGATACAAATATAAAACTGTAAGTTAGTCTCATTTTCTTTCATATATATATATATATATATATATATATATATATATATATGTGTGTGTGTGTGTGTGTGTGTGTGTGTGTGTGTGTGTGTGTAGTGAATCCAATGAAATTGGAATAAACATAAATAAAGCTAAGATTTTGTAAAAGCTATAATAATTATCCTCTTTTCATAATGTCTTACATTTGTTCTTTGAGAATTTTATGCATGTACAAACTTATTTTGATTATACCTTTCTTCCCATTTCATCACTCCAACTTTGCACATGTCTCCTAATATGTTTCTCTCCTTTTGTCACACCTTCTTCTCTATCTTAATAGTTTTATTAACATAGATTTTCATGTGGCTTCCTTTAGAGAGTAGTGAAAAATCTAAGTAACAACGTAGAATTTAAAATTTATGAGTGTAATAGTAAAATTATGTGTATACAGTTATTTCATATGTTCAATAATGATTCAAATGACATATGTGTACAGATATGGAGGAATTGCTCCGTTAAAATGTAAAGGTACTCTAATTTTGCATTACTAAATACATGCTATGTGAAATTATTATTAATATTAATCATTGTTCTGATGGTATGGCTGCTAAACATATTGAATTTTAACCTGTAACTAGGTCAGTTATAGCCAAAACTTATCTCTCATAAGATTAGTGAAGCAGTTGTAGTAAATATATATATATGTATATATAGTACCAAAGAACTTAAAGGATACATTTTGAGATGGGTGTTTTTTATTGGTTATTTCATTTATTTACATTTCAACTGTTATCTACCTTACCAGAACCCCTCTGCAAATAATCTATGCAATCCTCTTCCCCTACAAAACTCCATTCTAGTATAGAAAAATCTCAGAGTTTTCGTATTTCCTTAATAATCAGAAGATAAGATCAGGATATAATATGTTAAAATTAGAAGTCATGGTCACTGAGTCAAATTTCTTATCATTTTTATATGATATATTGAAATATATTCTTCTATTTGCACTTCCCCTATTCTCTTTTGTTCCTAAATATGTAAATATTTTGCCTTTTCCAAGACAGGGAAATAAAAGCAGTATAACAACACAGAAAATTTACCTGAGGAAATGAAGGATTTAAATTTTAAACCAAATTCAGTCTGATCCTGTAAATATTCAAATCAAATAGACAGTGATTTGATTTAAGGGTCTTATCCAAAGTTATGGAGTCTTATAGCCTGTCACCTCTCTCTCTCTCTGTCTCTGTCTCTGTCTCTCTACCTCTCTCTCTCTGTTTCTCTCTATCTCTATCTCTATCTCTATCTCTATGTATATATATATATATATATATATATATATATATATATATATATATATATATATATATCAGGACAAATTCATAATGTAGTGAGGAATAGATGAATAATATTAGTAATTCATTCAGAGCTTCATATGTCCTCATGGGTTAATCATTGCTATTAGTGTTTTGTCTACTGCTCAAATCAAATTATATCTTGAGATCTAGATGTGTTAAGGTTTCTGGACATCTTTCTCTTCAGTATTATATGATGTGATACAGTAATGCATTATACTAAATTACTAACATGATGAAAATGGAATATTGACTTAGTATTTCATATAGTCTTATAAGTTTTGTAAAGGAATTTTAATTCATCTTCAGAGATAAGGTTAAAAGATATAAAAAATTCCGTGCATGGAGGCACATGCCTTTAATCCCAGCACTTGGGAGGCAGAGGCAGGTGGATTTCTGAGTTCGAGGCGAACCTGGTCTACAAAGTGAGAGTTCCAGGACAGCCAGGGCTATACAGAGAAACCCTGTCTCAAAAAACAAAAAAAAACAAAAAACAAAAAACAAAAAACAAAAAATAAAAAAAAAGATATAAAAAGTAAATGAGAGTAGAATGTATTATGGCTATTTTAAACATGTTACATAAAAATACCACTTTGCTTTCCAAATCCTCTTGTTGCTGCATAATAATGATGATAATTTCCATAACTTTTATGAGCTTGGAGAGGATGGTGGATAAATTAAGATAAAAAAAGACAATCTGAAATATGAATCAGTGTATCCAATCTTATGGGTTTTTTTTTCCTTTTTCAAACATACTAAAGAAAAGTGATTTTTGCTACATGTTCTTGTTAAATGATTTACTTTGTCAAATGTGCCAGCGTAGTGACACTTGTCATTGTTCCAATCAAAATATATTTGTTTTTGTCCCTTAAAGCAATGGCTGCTCTCCCTGTTAGTTGTTCCTCTTTGTGAAAAGTTGTGAAGCAAATGTTACTCAGGGATCAAAGTACACATATGTCACTTCACATAAGAAAATTACTTGTGTTGGACATACTTGATGAGACAAAGAGCAAGGTAACTTAAATATGACTGAAATATATTTCAGAGACAAGTAAAAATCATTTATCTCTTAAAAGTAAAATTAATTTTGTGATTCATTTTTAATTGTTTATTTATTAATTGCCAATATAGTATAAAATTACTTTCAACTGAAAGCTATCAAAAAGACTAGGAGGAACACTTGTAACTCACTAAAGGTATAATTTAAGAAGATGAACTCTCAATTCTGAATCTATGCTCCAAATGCAAGGGCATCCACATTCATTAAAGAAATGTTGCTAAAACTCAAAGCACACATTACACCTCACACCATAATACTGGGAGACCACAACACACCACTCTCAACAATGGACAGATCCTGGAAACAGAAACGAAACAGAGATACAGTGAAACTAATGGAAGTCATGAAACAAATGGATTTAACAGATATCTACAGAATATTTTACCCTAATACAAAAGGATATACCTTCCCCTCAACATCTCATGGTATTTTCTCCAAAACTGACCATATAATCATTTACAAAACATGCCTGAGCAGATACAAAAAATATTGAAATAATCCTGTGTACCCTATCAGATCATCATGGACTAAAGCTGATCATCAATAACAACATAAATAATAGAAAACCTACATACCTGTGAAGCTGAACAAGACTCTACTCAATGAAAATGTGGTCAAGGAAGAAATAAAGAAAGAAATTAAAGACTTTCTAGAGTTTAAAGAAAATGAAGTCACAACAAACCCAAACTTATGGGGCAAAATGAAAGCAGTCCTAAGAAGAAAACTCATAGCTCTGTGTGTCTCTAAAAAGAAGTTGGAGAGAACATTTACAAGCAGCTTGACAGCACAACAAAAAGCTCTAGAATGAAAGGAAGCAAATTCACCCAAGAGGAGTAGATGGAAGGAAATAATCAAACTCAGGGCTGAAATCAACCAACTGGAAACAAAAAGAACTGCACAAATAATCAACAAAACCAGGAGCTGGTTCATTGAGAAAATCAACACGATAGGTAAACCCCTAGTGAAATCAAGAGGGCACAGGGACAGTATGCTAATTAACAAAAATAGTAAATGAAAAGGGAGATATAACAACAGAATCTGAGAAAATCCAAAAAAAAAAAAAAAAAAAAGCAGATCCTAGTACAAAAGCCTATACTCAACAAAACTGGAAAACCTGGATGAAATGGACAATTTTCTAAAAAGATACCAGGTACCAAGGATAAATCAAGATTAGATTAATGATCTAAACAGTCCCATATCCCTAAAGAAATAGAAACCATCCAGTGGAAAAAAGACAGCATTTTCAACAAATGGTGTTGGCACAACTGGTGGTTATCATGTAGAAGAATGCAAAATTGATCCATCTTATCTTCTTGTAAAAGCTCAAGTCTAAGTGGATCAAAGAACTCCACATAAAACCATTGACACTGAAACTTATAGAAGAGAAAGTAGAGGAAAGCCTTGAAGATATGGGCACAGTAGAAAGATTCCTGGACAGAACAGCAATGGCTTGTGCTGTAAGATCAAGATGGCCTATTCAGCCATCAATGGGAGGAGAGGCCCTTGGCCAGGGCCAAGAAGTGGGAGTGGGTGGGTTGGGGAGCAGGGCAGGGGGGGAGAGTGTAGGGGACTTTGGGGATAGCATTTGAAATGTAAATGAAGAAAATATCTAATTAAAAATGATTTAAAAAAAAGAGAATTGACAAATGGGACCACATAAAATTGCAAAGATTCTGTAAGGCAAAGGACACTGTCAATAAGACCAAAAAGCAAGCAACAGATTGGGAAAAGTTCTTTACTAATCCTAAATCTAATGAGGGCCTAATAACCAATATATATATAAAGAACCGAAGAAGTTGAACTACAGAAAACTATACAACCCCGTTAAAAATGGGGTACAAAGCTAAACAATAATTCTCAACTGAGGAATACAGAATGGCTGAGAAGCACCTAAAAAAAAATGTTCAACACCTTTAATCATCAGGGAAATGCAAATCAAAACAAACCTGAGTTTCCACCTCACACCAGTCAGAATGGCTAAGATCAAATACTCAGGTAACAGCAGATGCTGGCGCGGATGTGGAGAAAGAGGAACACTCCTCCATTGCTGGTGGGATTGCAAGCTGGCACAAGCACTCTGGAAGTCAGTTTGGTGGTTCCTCAGAAAATTGGACATAGTTCTACTGGAAGATACAGCAATAGCATCCCTGGGCATATACCCAGAAAATTTTCCAACATGTAATAAGAACACATCCTCCACTATGTTCATAGTCATCTTATTTATAATAGCCAGAAGCTGGAAAGAACCCAGATGTCCCTCAAGAGAGGAATCTATACAGAAAATGTGGTACATTTACACAATGGAGTACTACACAGCTATTAAAAACAATGAATTTATGAAATTCTTAGAGAAATGGATGGATCTGTAGTATATCATCTTGAGTGAGATAACCCAATCACAAAAGAACACACATGATATGTATTCACTGATAAGTGGATATTAGCCCAGAAGGTCAGAATACTTTTTAGAAGGGGAATCAAAATACCCATGGAAGTAGTTATGGAGACAAAGTTCAGAGCACAGACAGAAGGAATGACCATCCAGAGACTGCCTCATTTGGGGATCCATCCCATGAACAACCTCCAAACTGAGACATTAGTCATATGCCAACAAGAGCCTGATGAAAGGAGACTGATGTAGCTGTCTCCTGTGAGGCTCTGCCAGTGCCTGGCAAATACAGAAGTGGATGCTCACAGTCATCCATTGGAGGGAGCACAAGGTCCCCAGTGAAGGAGCCAGAGAAAGTACCCAGGGAGCTGAAGGGATCTGAAGCCCTATAAGAGGAGCATTAATATGAACTAACCAGTACCCCCAGACCTACTTGGAACTATACCAAAAATCAAAGAAAACACATGGTAGAACTTGTGGCTCTATCTGTATATGTAGCAGAGGATGGCCTAGTCAGTTATCAATGGGAGGAGAGGCCCTTGGTCCTATGAAGGCTCTATGCCCCAATATAGGGAATGCCAGGAATAGAAATGGGAGTGGGGGGGGGGGTTGGCGAACAGGGGAGGGGGAAGGGATAGGTGATTTTCAGCGGCGAAACTAAGAAAGGGGATAACATTTGAAATTAAATAAAGAAAATATCTGATATAAAATTAAAAATATAAATCAAACATGAATATGCAATATTTGTTGACACTGTCATATTTTCCCAAGACAATAGCTTTCAATCTTAGAAGGAAGGTAATTAAAACACAGAATGTTAAAATACAGGTGAAGGAAGAGTTTGTTTTGTCTATAAATGTCTCTCCACAGACTTTCCTTCATATGTACAGCTAGTTCAAGAAGGATTCTCCTCCTAATAGTGCCACTCCCCCTAGGCCAAGCATTAAAACACATGAGTCTATGGTACAGAGCCATTCCTATTCAAACCATCACAATATGCCACCTTAGTAGCAAAATGGTACCTTCAATTTAAATTACATTTGGATTGTAAAGATGTGGAATTATATTGATAAATTATTTTCTTCTTTAATATTGATAATACCATATTACATAGGGAATTTCATTGTTTATTACCTATTTATGATGAATCTAACAAAACTTAGGTAGAAATTATTTTGTCTTATCTAAAATATAGTTATCATTTTGGGTGTCCTGCTTAGTTTATTGAGAACTTTGCACAGCAGATACCATTTGGGAAGGAGAAACCACACAATCAAGCAAATGGACAAATAAGATTGCCCTAAAAGAAAGTTTGTGATACATTTTCTTCATTGATGATATATACAGGGGGATCAAATGCATTGTGGATGTTATCCCTGTGCAGATGATCCTGTATTACACAAGAAAGCAGGATGAACAGGCTGATTATGTGAAGCAAGCAAATAAGGGGTATTTTTTTTTCATGGTCACTGCCCTATTCCTGCTTCCTGGTTCATGGTTGAAGTCTTTTACCTTTCCATCAGTAAGGTTTGTTAAGAGTAAACTAAGTAAAATAAACTCTTTCCTCCATACATTGCTTTTGTCAATGGTGTTTTATTACGGAAAAAATTGAAACCAAACTAAGGCACTCAGTGAAGTAAATTCTAATTCTAATTATTTCTAAATAAAAAGAGTTTCTGACTGTTATAGTGATTACCAGTAATTCTTTTTTTTTCAAAAACAATTTTTATTACATATTTTCTTCACTTACATCTCAAATGCTATTCTGAAAGTCTCCTATATCCTCCCCCTACCCTGCTACCCAGCCCACCAACTCCTATATTTTCTCTCTGTCCAAAATTTGTGGCTTCAAATCTTTTTCATTAAAGGTCAGTTTAGTATGTTTTCAATGTTGGGGGACCAAGCCATACCTTTAAATATTTGAGGCAAACACTCTACCTTATATCATATCTGTAAGTATAATTGTTAGTTATTTTAAAAGAGAGTGAATATGAGTACATGTATATATAATCACTGAAGCCATAGAAACATTTTGAAGTTTTATAGCTTCATCTTTCCATAGGAAAACAATTGAATTAGTAAAATGTTGTGCAAATTTGTTTTTGTCTTGACTCATCTGAATCAGACTCTTGAATCAGAATAGTATTCTATAACTAATATTAATGTTTAATTTTCAGTTGTATGACTGAAAGTACCTAAAAGACTCCTTCCATAATATATCAATCTACTTTGAAAATGTACAGTTTTCATGGCATCATGTCTATAATTAAATTAATTTTGAATTCTTGAAAAGAAAGGTTCAGGCTTAATCATTAAGGGAAATTAACACTTTCCGCAGACTACCATATTCATAAAGTAAAATGTTTTTCATAATATCAGTATTTGTGTTATGACTTGATTTCATAAAATGTACTTTGAATTCCCATAGGAACTGTATATATTCATGTTTGGGAAAGCATAATTACTAATATCTCAGAAAATAACTGTTCTATACTTGTCATAGTGTTTTATGCTACATGTTGAAAATGGTTCCTTACTCATTAGTGAGAAAATATTCGAATGCTCTCTAACTGTTAAAGGTAATTTTGCACTTATAATACAGGCCTTGACAAAAGAACATGATCAGGTATAAAAAGACTTAGATAAAAAGATACCAACCTTAAACCATTATACTAAATATTTAGTTGGCTTTACTTTCATTATTATTTACTTATAAATTAAGAAAATTGAATTTAAAAATGACATTAAAATGAGCAAACAATTGTCCTAACGTTAGAGTCATGAAGCAAATCTGAATGTTATTTGGGAACACCTAAATAAATCCCATCAGGAACTCTGATTTAAGGAGGATGGAGAGATAGCTCAGAACTTTAACCTTTTGATGTCCTTGCAGACAACCAGAGTTATGTTCATAGCCCTCAGGTCTATTGGTTCAAATCTTCTTGTAACTCATAGTCCAGGTGGACAGAAGGTGTCTCGCTTCCATATGCACCTGTACTAATGAGCACATATCCATATATATATACTAACACACATAAGCATAATCAAAATTAATAAAAAACTGAACATGTAAGAGTAAAGCAACTTTTAGTCAGATAAATATTATGAGCCATATTTAATTTCCAGTGCTCCTGATTCTACTTAAAATATAACTCACTGTTGACAAATAGAAATTCTATTTAACTGGGATATCTGAATACTGTATTATAGAAGTTTGACTCCAAGATGCCAATTCTTGTGATATTTGTTGCGTGTTTTGTCCTACAGTAATTGTGTTTTATTAAAGACATCAAGATAAAATGGAAAGTTAATTTACAATATGTAGTAAAAATCCTTAAGGTAAGAAATTGCAGTTAATAGAAAATCAGTTAATGCTACAATATGTGAGCAGCAGTGTGAAGTTTTGGACTTGTAACTACGTAAGATCATAGTTTTATGGTTAAATATGTTAGCATGTACTAAAATAATGAAGGAAAGTAAAATGATTGAAGTGGTGAAGCACTGTGTTTCATATGCAGGAGACTGAGACATTTAGTATATTTATTTTTTTCAGGAGACAAATATAAACAGAATTGCTGGCTCAGATAGTTAATATCACAGTGCTTGTATTGTAGATTTACAGTATTATTGAACATGTATATGGGCTAAATGAATAAAATAAATACTGCCTTGAACTGTTTCTGCCTGTTATTGCTCTGAATTTCTGAACTAAAAGGACTCATAATCTAAATCTAGTCCTCTCCCAAAGGCCTGATGCGATTTAGCAGCCCTTGTGCACACATGAGAGGAAATGAGTTAGAATCACCAAATGACAACATACAAAAGTACTTTTGATTCTAATTGGTAGAATGAATAATTTAACTCAGTACTTATTTGCTAGCTACAAAGTAACCTTTATCCTCATTCATATATATTCTTATATTTTTGTTGGTGTCATTTTAAAGTACTTGTATATAACATTTTCCAATTCTAGGCTGCTTCTTCCCCACTTGATGATTTTTACAGCATTTTCATTTCCATATTTTTGCCCTCCAAATATTAAAGTATATTTTAGCATCATTAGATGCATCTTTTAAAAATATGGTTTGCCAAAACCTCACCTGATTTCAAATGAGAAAAATGTGTTGATTAAAAAGCAATACAAGGGAGAAATATAAACTTCCTTTTGTATCAAAGGAAATATTAAAGGCAGTAATTCTCAGAAGGAAATTTCTACTCACTTAGGTATTCATTCTTTAGAATCATATTAACATAATAATGATTATGGCTTGCTTTTCCCCAATTAGAATCAAACATTTCTTAATGCTATTTAAGATTTATTAAGAATGTCATCTTTGTCCTTGGCTTTCCTGACAATGTCAATCAAACTTTTCCTCCCTGTAGGCATCTTATATGAGTTCCTCAGATTCAGAATCATTTATAATGAGTAAATCAAACAATTTTCTAACATGTTAATAGCTTTAAATTGCTTCTTTTCCTCAAGGTCTAAAGATTTGATAACTGTGTTGAGAATATAAAAATGAACATTATAAATTAGTTACTGTCAGAAATGGTCAAAAGAAAAAGTGCTGATGCATAAAACAATGAATAGTGAATAAAAATGAATATCTCTGATGAAGTTAGCACTGTACAAAAAGGATGTCCTCCATTACATTTTTTGCTATAGATTATAGTAGGAAAAATGGCATAAGTGTGGTGTGTCCCTGATTATTTACTTGAAATTATGACAAGGCTTGTGTGCTCTTCTATAAATGTTAACTCTTAAAATGAAAAAAAGAAATGCATTTTATAAATAACAATAATTATAACAGAGTAAAAGTAAGTCACAGTTATACTAATGTAAAATTGTATTGTCATATGAAATATAGCTTGTATTATTATTTTAATATTCATGAAATATTTTATTTGTTAAACCATTCCACATAGTAGAAAATGTTAACTTTTAGTTAGTTAAAATATTATGTTTTGCCTAAACTTCTGTTAGACGTGCAAGTCCTTCTTTCCAATGAAAGTTCCTTGATTCTAAGGTTTATAACCTTAAAAGCAAATCTTCATGTGGCAAAATGTATAAAACATAAATATAATGAATGTAAATAGGAAATGATTAACATTAACATCTTAAGATCACTTGAGGCTAATAAAAGTATTATAAAAATAAATGCCATAATAATAGATTTTCAGTATTCTGTGTAACTAATTGTCCTTCCCATTTAGTCCTCAATTTGTATTACCATCTTTATTCCTACAAAATGAATAGTTTTTCAAATGCGAACACTATTCTAATTCATTTAAATTTGTAAGCAAATAAGCAGACATATGTTCTTCCTATCATAGAGTGAGTATTTTGATAAGATAAAGCTGAAATATACTGTGACTTTCTTTCTTTTACTTATTAAACCACTTTCATTTTTAAAATATGCATACCCTTACTCTTCCTACACACATCATTGCATTCATTCAAAGCACTTTCAAAATGAGGAACCTTGCTTTATATTTTAAAATTACTGAAATACCAACCTCTCTATTCCATTTCATGAAGTTGTTATATTTCCAGATCATCTCTTTTTCCACGCAGCTTATGTTTTAGAAAACAATGTCTCTTATTTAATATTAAAGTTCCATGTTTCTCTATATACTGCTAATTGATATTGACTCTGAGTGCAAAACACATTCTATTTCAAATGCTTAAAATAGCTTGGGCATTGGAAGGGTAAAAGAGGAACAAAATCCTTCTTTTTTTCCTCTCACACTATTTAGAGGTACTTCAATACAAATTTTGTTACAATAGATTTTAGATCTTATCAAGTTTTGTAAATATCTGATTCCATTGACAGATGGGTATCTTTGTAAAAAAAACAAGCTTTGAAATACAATCTTAGTTGTCTCTGAGTACTTAGTATAATATTTTTATTAAAAGACATACCATTGCTTTAATTTCAAATTTTATAACCATTAATTTACTAAACCAACATGATTTCTAACAATGTCCTATAATATCTGTCTTTATACCCACAGATAATTATAATCTTCACCCACATCAAAGAAACTTCTTCTTGCAACAGATGAAGACCATTACAAAAATCCTCAGGCTATCAATATGTAGAGTTATGGAACCTAGTTGCATTGGATACAGATGCTGCAGAGGGACCTAAGTTGAGTCCACAGGAAAACTCAGGGTTCCGATTACAGGCGAGCAAGGAGTTGTCACAGATAACAAACAGAGAGGGACACAGAGAGAGTGTGTATCTGAATGTAATTTTTTTTTTCCAAGCAAGCACCAGACTTTTAATACAGAAAAAAAAAAAAGAAAACTAGGTGAATACATTCACCAAGGTTCATCTACACGAAACAAAGAAAATGCATACATCAAAATCTAGGGGGAACCAGACAGTCTTTACAACTGAGAATAGGAACAACCCTTAATTAAGATCAACTAAACACAGAAGCCAGGTGAGTGGTCTGATGCAATGCTAGTCTATTCTTTAACCACCACCAGGGGTCCTTTAGTAAATACCTGATAATGCTATTCCGCTGGGCCTAGTGAAAAACATGCACCAGGGGAATTCCATTCTACTAACCCTTTCATGAATAATACTACAGTTCCTCCTAAAACCACAACCCACCTTTTTCCTAGGCCATTGTATATTCCTGTGTATGGGTATGACTCGGATATTGTTCTAAGTAATTACTATGTAGATTAGCCCTGACCTTTCTAGCTCCATTCAAGTAAATGGAATTGATCACTTTCACTGTCTCTACTAGAGGTAAATTTGAATGTTACTGAATAGGTAACATTCTTACTGAATTGCAAGCTCAGGGTTGGCTTCAAGGACTGTCCTAGGACATTGGAACACTGGTGGAGGCTAATCCAACTTATCTATATGTCAAAATCAATCCTTAAAGGCACTTATAATAAAACAATGCTAAACAGAGCACATGGATTCATACACCAGACTATCGCGGGGACAGGTTTGGAGCATACGTGCTATGGGAATGCAAGGTTCCAGGAGGCTAAGTTTCCCTAAGACTCTGCCTGGGGACTGCTTCCAGGCTTCTAGACGTGTTACGCGAGTCACCACTGGAGTGAATGTAGCACACAGCTAACGCTCATGGAACATTGTGGAAAGATTATAAGAGCTAGAAGATCATCGACTTTGATGTATGATTATACCTTCTAGTAACATAAGAAATTTTACCCATTTTGTGTGACTTTACTACCCAAACATGAGCAAAACATGGAAGATACAAATGAACATGCCAAACTCATTAGAAAAAAAGCCCACAGGGCCTCAACTTTATCCAAAGAAAGGCTGGCAACTGCATAAATCTGAGAGTGAGAGTTTTGATCCACCATAGAGAAGAGAACATCAATTTTTGTCTAGTGCCAAAAAGTCATATTTGAAAATATAAATTTTTTCATATGGAACAAACGGTATATTTAGAAATTATATATATATATATATATATATATATATATATATATATATATATATATATATTCATGTACATATACAATGCATATACATATTCACATATACATACATATACATATATGCATACAATTACTATTGGTGAAAATATGGTCATGAATTTGAAAGAGTGGGGGAAGGGTTTACGGGAGAGTTTGGAAAGCAGAATAGATAGGGAGAAACATAATTATTAAAAAAAACAGCAAAGTATAACACAGAATAAACATTAGTTGACATGAAAATAGTCAGTTAAATACTCTTGAAAAATAAACCCTGTATCCAGTTGGATGAGTTTACAATGGACATCAGAGTTGTAGGTTATTTCTGCTGTTTCTTGGGTGTAGCAGCCAGTAGTCATGCATTACTGGGTTCCTGAAAGGAAAGATGGGGTTTATATGGGAAAGGCAGCAAGAGAAATAAGAATCCAAGACAAAATTCTCTGATCAAGGTCAATGTTTACTCATGATTCCGAGTTTATAAAGGGGGGAATCCATCCCCCACCACTCCAGGATCCTACTTTGTCAGGATCCTCTCTGGAAAACAGGTTCAGCCTCTCAGCAGGTAGTGGCATTTTGGTGGAAAACCTCATATAGAGCAGGACAATAGACTTTACCTAGGTCATAAGACTCCACCCAAGGTGGGCTAGCAGGCTGTGGCAAGCCAGGTCTGAGCCAGCCTATTTAAGGCTGGGGGAAGGGCATCTGGGCTTAAAAATTGGAGTTGGAACAGCACAGAAACAAGTACAAGGAAAGTTCAATTATTTTGTCATTCTTTCTAAGATGTTCTGTGAAACAACCTTCTCTATTTAAGATATTCTCAATTATTTTTGGGAGTCCTAACTATAAATATTTATTACATAATTCTCTTGGTCAACTTCTTTCCCTCATTTCTGTTTTTCATAGCACTAATTATCATGTGCCATGAAGTATGTTTAATTTATATCTCCAACTTTAGAATATATGCTAAATTTCATTAAGAAAATTTATCTATTGATTCACTTGTCTTATTACTTTCTAAAATATTTCATGGAAAGTGTAAAAAATTAAGTAAAGTGTTGATCAACAACAGGTAGAACTATGTATGGAAATATGCATCCAGGATATAACAGTTGACTTTATACATGAAAATTTATTCTTTCCTTGCTCCAATAGTCTTTATATGCATTCATTGACTTTTCATTAGTAAGCTGAAAAAGTTTAGTTTTAAATGCTATAAACAAAATGAATTTAATTCAAATAAAAATAATATTATCTTCATTTTAGCAAGAATTGGAGGTGGTATTACTAATAATATCTTATTGTTAAATAATTGTACCTTATCTTCATATTTATAAATTTAAATATTATGTACTTATAAGTCTTAAATTCACAGTTTACAAAAAGAAAGCCTGCTCATGCCAATAGCTGCACTGTGAATTCTAACCCTCTGAAACTATACATGAAGCAACTCTTTTCTTATTAAAGTTACTTTTGTTAATTGCATTTTCCCAGCATTAAAAAATAACTGATATCCATATTTTCACACATACACACAGAAGACATAGTTAGACCCTCCGCGTTTATTCTCACACACATATATAGCTATCTTTAAAAGACATTATGAGTGTTATAATAAATTAAAATATGATTAAGCATCAAATATGCATTTTCTCACTGACTTATCATGAGCACTTAGGTTTTTGCCTACTACATGGTATGTAGCCAGAAGTTAGTTGTTAGACGAAAGAATATATGTCTCTAGTTTTTCCTGCTCAAATCTAAAATCTTGTAAATGGCCACGTTACCACCTCGCCAGCAAGAATGGACGTGGACCACCAGAATCCTTCTACAAGCATACCTTTATTACACCATGTGGAGAAAGAGAAAGAGGCGTAGATGGGTCCCACTTAAATACACCTCAGTGTGACATGTGTCGTCAGGATTGGCTGACTGCTCATTACCTCAGGTTACGCCCCGGGATGGGTGGTGACTTACGTGGCTTCGTCACAAGCGCATGCGCACTGAATTTGTTTGCTTGTCCCAGGTTGGGGGTGGTGACAGGATGTTGGCGCCAACTTGGAATGGCGGCAGAACCGGCTCAGGCGCAGCTCTCTACAAAATCTAACTTAGAATTCATAATTTTTAAATGTGTAATGAAAATTATAGGGGGTGTATGGGCAAATGTAGGATCAGGAAGTTGAGAAGACCATGTCAACATTCGTGACTGTCTATGAGACTCCTCTGTTTCACATTGTGTAAAGAGGGATCTCTGCTTTTTTTTTTTTTTTTTTCTAAAATAGAGATAAACGGTTTTAACTGGAAAAAAATCCTTATTTGTTGGGCAGTTTGTAGGAAAGGCAATAATAATAACCAATACACATTTGGAAATATTATTCAATATAACTAGAAAAGTGCCAATCTAATCTAAATTGCAATTCCTGATGTATTCAAGATGTCTGTATTTAAGGAAAAAAAGGATTGATAGGAGACCCAGCTGGTAAAAGCACTGACTACTTAACCCTCACAACCTGAATTTGATATCTGGATCACATGAGGGAAACATAAAGCCTGAAAGTTTTCTTCTTACTTTTATGTATGTACTGTAGTGCATACAAGCCAGGACATACACCTACACACCATCTTATATATAAAACTAAAAAAAGAGAATAGTAACAAGTAAAATAAAAATGGATGTGGTGCCTCAGCAAATGCTAGTGTGTGTCTCAACAAAAGGGAATTTAACTCATATAATGATTTGATCAGAATTATAGGGAAACCTATTAAGGAGCGTTAATCTTTTAGTCTGTGTAGTGGCCTAGTCTCTAAAGGTTTCCCAAACACAACAGTACTAACCCAATTAGAGAGAACATAACTTGGCTAAGTGAACATTATTCATGATGACAAGTCTATCTCAAGCCATGATAAAGAGACAGGAGGAAGAATTTTTTTTTAATTAAATGATATACTTAACATTTCAAGAATTACCTCAACTCCCTACTAGTTTAGATTCTTTTTTCCCCCTTGAGAATCTTTTTTCAATTTTTATTAGATATTTTCTTCATTTACATTTCAAATGTTATCCAAAAAGTTCCCTATACCCTCCCCCATCCCCGCCTTGCTCCCCTACCCACCTACTCCCACATCTTGACCCTGGCGTTCCCCTGTACTGGGACATATAAAGTCTGCATGACCAAGGGGCCTCTCTTCTCAATGATGGCCAACTAGGCCATCTTCTATATATGCAGCTAGAGACATGAGCTCTGGGGGTACTAGTTAGTTCATGTTATTCTTCCACCTATAGGGTTGAAGACCACTTTAGCTCCTTGGGTACTTTCTCTAGCTCCTTCCTTGGGAGTCCTGTGTTCCATCTAATAGCTGACTGTGAGCATCCATTTCCCTGTTTGCCAAGAACTGGCATAGCCTCCCATGAGACAGCTATATCAGGGCCCTTTCATCACTATCTTGCTGGCATATGCAATAGTGTCTATATTTGGTGGCTGATTATGGGATAGATCCCTGGCTGCCGCAGTCACTGGTTGGTCCATCCTTTTGATTCAGCTCCACACATGATCTCTGTAACTCCTTCAAAGTGTGCTTTGTACTTAATTCTAAGAAGGTTTTCTTCGAGACAGGGTTTCTCTGAATAGCCCTGGCAGTCTTGGAACACACTCTGGAGACCAGGCTGGCATCGAACTCAGAAATCTGCCTGCCTCTGCCTAGGCCTCCGAGTGCTAGGATCAAAGGCGTGAGCCACCATGCCCAGCCATTGGACAGATTCAATACAGGGGTTATACAGATGGCTCATGTTAACTTAAATGAGTTATAAAGTAGAAGTAAATACAAATAACTAATCTATATAACAAACAAAAACCTTGTGGAATGTGAAATGGCATTGATATGTAGGTTTGAGAAGGAAGTAAGTTAGGAAGTTGAGAAGAGTAAACAGAATATGAAATTGTCAATAAAAAATTAATTATCAAACATAAAAATAAACATACTACATCATTTTATTTCTTATTTTAAAAATAAATTATATTGTTTAGGCATAGAATATAAGGTTATTAGAAGTTTATTGTTAATAAAGCTCCATAAGCCATCTCTCTCTCTCTCTCCACCCCTCTCTCTTTCTCTCTCTCTCCTCTCTCACTCTCTATCTCTCCATATATATATATATATATATATATATATATATATATATATATATATATGTGTGTGTGTGTGTGTGTGTGTGTGTGTGTGTGTGTGTGTGTACTCTCACAGAGTTAACCAGTCTTGTAAGTTTCCAAAACAATTAAGATATACTCAGAAGAAATTCTAAAAGTGATACAACTTCATTAATTATAAACTTCATTAATTATAATCATCATGTATATTATTGCTCTAGATTTGTCTAATGATTTTTTATTTATTTTTTTCAAGCAAAATTCCTGGCTTACTCTGCAGGATTTTATTTACTACATTTAGAGTTGTATCCCATCATATTCTACTTGCATTTATTTCTAAAAGTAATCTTACTGATCATATGTAGTAAGACTAATTTTCACAAGTAAATTGTACATTTGGATTAAAGGGCAAAACAAGAGGCAAATAAAACAGCAGAGAGATAAGCAGAAAATTCCCTAAAGGTCACAATTGACTGGTATCCTCTGATCTGTGGGACTGACTGTCAAAAGAAAGCAACTTTGTTGTCCAGAAGTGATAGCAGACTTCAGACAGAACAGGGAAGTCTGTCTTCACCAAGCTAAAGCTATGTGCAGCAAGGCATTTAATTCTAACTATCACTAGTTTAAACAGTCTATTGTATGATATAAATGTTTAATTGCCAGAATTTCTCCTGAGAACAATGTTTGTATTTGCACAGAACACTTAAAATAACAAGGTGACTATTTCTTAGAAGCAGGTTTAACAGCTCTTTCAATATTTGAATGTAAATTTGGCATTGAAATGTTTCTTTGACACATTCAATAGAAGCAATCGGTTTTATTTATAGTGTGTCTCAAGTAGGAGACTTAAATGACAGACAAAACATCTCAAAATGAAAATTAAGGTTTATTCTTTTAGCATCTCTAACTAGAAAATTGAATTCACTTACTATGAAAATTTAGGAAAGAAATTATTTGGAAGATGAAAAGCAAAGCCTTATCTAGTGCCACTAATTCAATGTTTTCAGCATTAATGTTTTAAGAAAGTACCGGTTACATGATAACTACATATGAAGCAACACAAGATTGCTTCAGGCAAAAAGTTCTATGGGATAATCCAAAGTATCTTATGCCTCCTATATTATACCTTTCTTACTAATAGAACTCTACTTTTAGTCTGGTGGCAGGCACTATGCCCAGAGAATTTAACACTCCATGCTGCTTTGTTTTGAAAAGCAAGTTTGTGATCCAGTTGTGACCAATCAGATAAGGTTGAAGTCCCCCCACCCCCACCCCTCACTCCCAGTTCTTTTATTCACAAACAGAATAGCACTGGCTTGAAAGTTGAACATTTTCAGAATTTGCTTTTCTCCAGTTCCCTTCTTCATGACTAACACAAAGAGATAATTTATGCACAGATAATGTATTCTAGCTACAAGTAAGAAAGTCACACAATGAAGATGTTGGATTAAAAACAAAACCTGGTTCCAGACCAACATTCTTAAGCAGCAAAATAAATTATGAACTACATTCCTTCTTAATGTTCTTGATAGCCAAGAAAAATAAGCCTGCTGCTTATGTCATGCAGTGAGGTGTTGTTGTTGTTGTTGTTGTTTGTTTGTTTGTTTTTGTGGATTTTTGCTTGTTTGTTTGTTTGTTTGTTTGTTCAAATGTAGGTTAAAAACCTAACTGGTATGGTTTCATTCTTACAGTAAAACAAAAACCTGCTTGTTCAATAGTGCATTGATATCCTGAAACTCCCTTTCTATTTTTAATTAGAAACCATAAATATTAGAGGAAATATATCTGGCTTCTTTGAGCGCTCTCTCTCTCTCTCTCTCTCTCTCTCTCTCTCTCTCTCTCTCTCTCTCTCTCTCTTAACAAGATACCAGAAAAAAGAAAAAAGATGGGCTGGAATAGCATCATTACGTGTCAGTTCTTCAGGGTGGAAAATGATGCTATAAACTTGCTAACCACAAAGTCATTCCAAAAGATTGTCAGCCCTAAGAAACAAAATCATCAAAGAGCCTTTCATTTTCAGTTTCTTCTGGGCAACAATCACACTGCTTCTGGCAGCTCCTCTTGTTCAAATTTTATCTATTGTGTTCTATTTATATATTCACATAGTAACTGCATAGAAACACTAAATGCATTCTGAAACAATCTGCAAAATAAACTATAATAAAACAGCAATTAACAATGAAAACTAAAACTTATAAAAAAAAACCCAAAAAACAAAACAAAAAAAAATCCAAATCTTTATATGCCCCAATACAGGGGAACGCCAGGGCCAAGAAGTAAGAGTGGGTGGACAGGGGAGCAGGGAGAGTGGAGGGGGGAGGAGACTTTCAGAATAGCATTTGAAATGTAAATTAAGAAAATATCTAATAAAAAAATTGGAAAAAAAAGAAAAGAAAGAGGTAAACCCTGCTAAGCCCCATGGCTATCACACAAACTCTAAAAAAAAAAAAAAAAAAGAATCCGAAAAGAAAATTTGAAAATTTCAAAATGGTTTAAAATTATTCAGTGGGCAAATCATGCAATTACATTTTAACTAAAAATTTCCTATAAATATTTTGTATTTTCAATATAAATTTATATTGAAAATATTTTTCAATATTATTTTAAGCTATTTTGACTTAGTGAAAAGATATAACAATAACTAAATTTATATGGAACGTTTAGTTAAAATGAGAAAAGAATGAGTAAAATGAGTAAGTTGATTGATTTTTGTCATTACAAAAATCTCACAATTTGCTGTTACCTTGAATATTATGATGTTTATATGTGCATGTTCACATACTGTGTTTAGCATTTGCAAATTCATGCTAAAGTCCAGTATGGCTGAACTACCAATTCAATAAATACTTAAGAAAGACTTGCAGAAATAGAGAAACAGCTATCACTCCTATCTTAGGCATGCACTTATCTCAGGACATGAATGTACTAACCAACCTTGTTTAAAAGTATTTATAACCCATTCTTTCTGCCTCATTCATCTGTTGACCGATGATGGGACTGATAATTTTATTTTCTAGTTTCAATCAAACTACAAATTCAGTCTTGCTGGTGACTAGCCCCACTCTAATATTTAAAGACTCTACCCTGAACCACCACATTAGTAGACTCAGGAGTAGACCTAAGATACTTATCAGTAACAAAGCAAAGCAAAGCAAAGCAAAGCAAAACAAAACAAAACAAAACAAAACAAAACAAAACAAAACAAAACAAAAATCTTCTATAGCTCAGGAATTCCTAAGAGATATATGACCTAAAGTTGTTCACATAAATTGTAATCTGTTCTATTTTGCAGAATGCTATATTGCCTGTTACAATTGCCCATCAAAACCTCTCTGCCCACCTTCATCAGACTTTTGGACATTGAGCCATACAGGTTATCTTCCCTTCTTTGATCCATATTTTCTGCTTAATGAGTCCTCTGGGGTAAACTAAGTTGCCCTGAGTAGTCTGATTTCCAGGTGTAACTTTATACTTCCACCACTTCTGGGCCCACATTCATCAGACCTGTGGACCCTGAATGATACAACCAAATAGTACACATGGAAGGACCCACGGCTCTGGTTGCATATGTGATACAGAATGGTCTTGTTGGACAGCAGTGGGAGGAATGACCCTTGGGCCTGAGAGAGTTCAATGCCCCAAATGTTTGGGAATTGAAGGCTGGAAGAAGGGAGTGGGTGGATGGGTGGGGGATCATTCTCATAGAGGCAGGGGCAGGGGGAATGGGGTAACTTGGGAGGGCGTGGAAAGGGGATAACATTTGAAATGTAAATAAATAAAATATCAAGTAAAAGGGGAAAATAGGAATAAAAGAAGATGAAGAGTCCCAGCTCCAAGGCCCAGTAAATATTTGCAACAAAATCATAGAAGAAAACTTTTCCAACTTAAATAAAGAGAGGCCTATAAATAAACAAGAGGATTATAGACCATCAATTATACTGAACCAGAAAAGAAAATCCTTCCACTACATAAAAATCAAAACACAAACTCTACAGAACAAAAAAAAGAGTATTAAAAGAGAGAGAAAAAGGCCAGAATTACACCTGAGTTCATAATAAATACTCTAGAAGCTAGAAGAGCCTGAACATCTATTTTGAAACCCCTTAAAAACAATTGGACCCAACATAAACTACTACAGCCAGAAAACTCTCAATCACCAT
>LR753306.1:1881849-1896175 GCA_902729485.2 Mus minutoides | reverse complement strand
ACACACACACACACACACACACACACACACACACACACACACATACACAAATGTACTACACCAATATCAAAATAATAGAAAATAACAACCTAACAAACACTGATCATTAATATCTCTCAGCATCAGTGAACTCAATTCCTCAAAGAAAAGACATAGGATAACAGGCAAAAAGAGGATCCATAATTCACTTGCATAATACAATCAAACACCAGAGCAATAACGATATTTTCTCAGCATAAAGTACTGGAAAAAAGTTTTTTCTAAGCAAATGGACCCAAGAAAGAAGCTGGAATAGCCATTCTAATGTCTAATAAAAGAGATTTTTAAATAAAATTGACCAAGAGACAGGCAAGGACATTTCATACATATCAAAGGATAAAATCTAGCAAGAAGGTATTTCAATTATGAAGGTTTATTCCACAAACACTAGGGTACCTACATTTGTAAAAGAAACATTGCTAAAGTGGCTTAAATTGAACCTCATTAATAATGGGAGAATTAAATATCCCACTCTTACCAATTGACAGATAATCAAGACAGGGGAAAAATCATAGGAATAATGAAACAGATATTATAAAGCAAAAGGAACTAGCAAACATCTATTGAATATTTCAACCAAACACAACAGAATATATTATCTTCGTAGCATCTCATGAACTCTTAGTCATAAAGCAAGCCTCAACAGGTACAACAAAAATGAAATGACTTGCCACCATAGATTAAAGCTAGACTTAAACAACAGAAACATATACACTCATGGAAAATGAACAAATCTATATTTAATGATCTGTGAGTCAGGAAAGAAATAAAGAAAGAAATTAAAGTCTTTCTAGAATTCAATGAAAATGAAGGCACAATATACAAATTTAAGGGACACAATGAAAGCACTACAAAGAGGAATGTTCATAGCACTAAATACTTCCATAAGGAAATTAGAATGTCCTCCAGATCAATTCATTTGACTAAGAATTTCATAAATTCATTGTTTTTAATAGCTGTGTAATACTCCATTGTATAAATTATCACATATTCTGTATCCATTTCTCTCTAGAGGGATATCTAGGTTCATTCCAGATTTGGGCTATTATAAGTAAGGCTACTATGAATTTGTGACAGAGATAGAATGACTCTCTAGGTTGCTGTTTGTTGGATGACCAAGTTTATAGCATCCTAGTAATTAATAAATCACTGGAGCTATTGCTATTTTCTTGTTGTTGTTGTTGTTGTTGTTTGTTGTTTGTTGTTTGTTTTGTTTTGTTTGTTTTGTTTTGTTTGGGTTTGGTTTGGTTTGGTTTGGTTTTTTGAGACAGGGTTTCTCTGTATAGCCCTGGCTGTCCTGGAACTCACTTTGTAGACCAGGCTGACCTCGAACTCAGAAATCTGCCTGCCTCTGCCTTCTGAGTGCTGGGATTAAAGGAGTGCGCTATTTTCTAAAATATTTTAAATTCCTTTATGAAGTGGTTTAAATATTTATTCTTTAAGATGTTACCTTCCATGTTTAGTTTTAATTGAGAATTTTTTAAGGGGAGTGTGAATGATTTGTGCAGTTGTTTAAATGAGAATAGGCTCATATGTTTGAATGTTTGTCAGTTGCTGAAACTATATTGGAATGACTAGGAGGTTTGGTACTTTTGGAGAATTTGTGTCACTGAGTGTGAATTTGGAAGATTTCTAGACTCCAAACAATCCCAGTGTGCCTTCTCTCTGTCCCTTTTCCTTCTGCTTAAAGATACAGGTGTTATTTCATAGTTCTTCCTGCCACAATACAGTTTCTCAGTCATAATAGTCAAACTCTATTTGAAACCCTTTCTTTTATACATTACCTTAGTCACTGTGTTTTTGTTTTTGTTTTTGGTTTATTTATTTATATTTTGTTTTGTTTTTGTTTTTTACCGTGTAACTGAGTAACTGAGACAGAGTATTTCCTTTATTTCTTTCTCAATGTGAATGCCATTAGCAAGTACAAAGACAGAAACATATTTTGAGTGCTACTTTTGTAGCCTTTCACTTCTTCTGAAAGTGTCTATTATTTATACTACTTTTCTAGGTGAGTCCTTAAGATCTCTTATGTATAGAACTAGGTCTTCTACAAATGTTAATTGACTTCTTCCTTTTTTATTTATATTACTTTTATCTCCTCATATCATTTCTTCTATAAAAATGCTTTTGAAAAAATGTTTAATTGAAGTAAAATTTCAACACTTTCCTCCCTCTGTTTCTTCCCTCCAGCCCCTTCCTCAGTTATGTGCCCTGAAAAGCCATGATCTTTGCTGAAAGACATAATGAGAAGTTGAAAAGGGGGATTTATACATTCATTGTAAGACCCCATCATACTAATACTGTTCTCAAATGTCTACTGAACTTCAAGATTATAGGATCTTTTAAAATTATTACTATTATTATTAAACCCTAAGAGATACACATGTGCATATAAATGTGTATATGCACAAATATTTATAATTAGCAATAATTGCACCTCAGATAAACCTCATTGGCTATGATACTGCCACTGCGCAAAACTAAGCACAAATATTTATAAATACAACCTTGTTTGCTGTTTTGTCTTCTTTGTGCACATATTGTTTCAAGTCTAACTACTTTTTATTGGACAACAAAGAAGGCAGCTCATCCTTGGGGGAATATTGTGGTGGTGATTAGAATGAAAATTGTCCAATAGGCTCATACATTCCAATACTTGGTCTACAGGTCTTGCAGTTATTTAGGAGTGATGAGCAATTGTAGCATTCTTGAAGGAAATGTTTCACTAGGTGTGAGTTTTCAATTTTAAAAGTCCATGCCCTTCAGAGTCTCTCACTCTCTCTTTCTCTCTCTCCCCCCTCTCTCTATCCCCTTTCCCTTCCTCCTCTCCCCCTCCCTTTCCCTCTTCCTCTCTCTCTCTCTGTCTTCTCTCCCCCTCTCTCTCTTCTTCTTTCTTACTTTCTCTCTCTCTCTGCCTAGCACTTCTATAGCAATCATATGTTGCCAACTAATGCTCCAGTGCCATGCCTTCTTGCTGCTATGGACTTTACCATAATAGTCAGGAATTCTATCCTTCTGAAAGTGTAAATCCCCAAATTAATATCATCCTTCTGTAGGTTGCCTTGATCATTGTTAAAGCATCACAAGAGAAAAGTAACCAAAAAGAAATTGATGGCAGGAAATAGACTATTATTTGAACAGGCCTGATCATCCTATCTTTTGGAAGAATTTGGAAGACTTTGAGACTCTGGACAAGTAAAGCTATTGAACACTGTAAATTACCCCATCCTGGTAATACTGTAATTTGTGGGGAATAAAAGGTCTAAAGAATTATCCTGCCCTAAAACCATCAAATATGAAAGCTTATGAAAACATAACTTAAGGAAGAGGCCAGGATTCATTCCTATCAGGCTGTTAAATTTGTTATCAAAAGTTATCTATTAAGTATAGACCAGACAAGAATGATGTTAGCTGAAATACCCAACAAAGGGGAGAGAGAACCTGTAGAGACCATATCCAGTAGATAGACATGGCCCACAGTTGAAGAATGAGGCCATCCACTCACTTATCTCAAAAATATTAACCCAGAATTGCTCCGGTCTAAAGAAAATTCAGGGACAATAAGTGGAGTACAGACTAAAGGAAAGGTCATGCAGAGACTGCCCCACCTAGGGATCCATTCCATCTGCAGACAACAAACCCAGACACTATTGTGGATGCCAAGAAGCACTTGCTGATAGGAACCTGGTGTGGTTGACCCTGAGAGGCTCTGCCAGAGCCTGACCAATACAGATGCTGATGTTTGCAGCCAACCCTCAGACTGAGCACAGGAAATCCAACGAAGCAGTGAGGGAAAGGACTAAAGGAGCTGAAGGGTTTTGCAACCCCATAGGAATAACAACAATATGAACCAAACAGACCCCCCCCCAGAGGTCCCAGGGACTAAACCACCAAACAAAGAGTACACATGGTGGGACTCATGGCTTCAGCCGCTTATGTAGCAGAGGATGGCCTTGTTGGGCATCAATGGGAGGAGAGGCCTATGGTCCTGTGAATGCTCAATGCCCCAGTGTAGGAGAATGTGAGGGAGGGTGTGGAGACAGGAGTAGGTAGATGGGTAGGGGAACACCTTCCAAGAAGCAGGAGGAAGGGGATAATATAGAGAGTTTCTGGTGGGGTAGGACTGGGAAAGGAGAAAACATTTGAAATATAAATAAAGAAAATATCCAATAAAAAAAGGAAAAAAAGCCATATATTCCTGTATCTAGAGTAACAAAGAGTAGAGGAGTAAAGGAAATGTGGAATCTTTCTTCATGCTTAAGGAAATCTACATACACAACACATCTGTCAGGAGTGTCCTTACATAGATGCCCTAAGAGGCCATTGTATGAAGTTCTGAAAGTCAAGCCTGGATTGTGTTGTAGAGGCCAAGACATTGGAGATGCCAGAGCTGTGGGATGTCTGCCAAATGGAGATGCTGATGGGGTAGAAGTAGTCCAAGAGAGAAATATTTTGCACTCATAAAAGCTGAAAGGGAAGAGCCGTCTAAATCATCTAAGTTGACATGGGCATAGAGCTACTGGGTTTAGAGTTTGCCCTCTTGGATTTCAGTTTTACATTGGTCCAGTATTTCTTATTTATACCCCATATTCCTACAGTTTGGAATGGTATTGTATATTCTATGTCATAGTATGTTGGAAGAATGTAATTTGATTTTTGATTTTACAAGGGGTTACACTTAAGAGATTGCTTTAGATTTCTGAAGAAACTTTGAACGTTTAAACTGTATTGAGACTGTGAAACTCTGTGAGGACTTTTGAAGGTGAATCACTTTTTCACTATAGTATGGCCATAAGTCTATGGCGTCCACAGTGTAGAAAGATGTGTTTTGAATAAGAATGACACCCACATATGCATGTTTATGAAGTCTTAGTTCCTAGCAGGTAAAATTATTTGGGAAAGATTAGGAGGTATGGCCTTGTTGGTATAGATGTGTGTCACTCGGTGTGAGTTTTGAAGTTTCAAAGTCCAAGCCATTCTGCATTAGCTCTCTGTGCCTTATGCTCGTGGATCAAGACACAAATTCTCAGCTGCTGCTACAGTATCGTGCCTATCTGCCTGCTACCATGATCCCTGTCATAACTGCTCTTTAGGTAATGTAAGCACTAATAAAAAATTTTAGAAGTTGCTTAATTATGGTACCTTATCACAGGGAAAAAAAAAAAAAAAAAAAGCAAAGAGCCACAGGTTGGAAATCTCTTTTTTTGTTGTTGTTGTTTTTGTTTTTTCGAGACAGGGTTTCTCTGTATAGTCCTGGCTGTCCTGGAACTCACTTTGTAGACCAAGCTGTCCTCGAACTCAGAAATCCGCCTGCCTCTTCCTCCCTGGAGCTGGGATTAAAGGTGTGCTCCACCACTTAAACACGAAATGTATTTCTTTCTCAGATAAGGCTGTCAGCAACAGAATGAAAACACATTCCCAGCTCTTATTTACATAAGAATTAAAGTCATCCATGAAAATGAAACTATCATAATCCAGACATTTCCAAAAGACCTTAACTTCTAATACCATCACACTGATTACAATGTAAGGCATGAATTTTGTGGAGAAGCAAACATTTAATCCAAAGAATTAACTGAAGACTTCAAAGCCAGGCCCAGATCATAGCTGTGTCACAGAGCATTTTGAAGTCTTCATAACACTTGGCATTATAGAAACAATTAGTAATTCAACAATGAGCTGAAGACTTTTATCAAAAATCTATGTGGTGGTTTACATTTCAATGTACAACATATGACATTGATATATCTTGTAAAAATGCTAAATTTTGAGAAACAAATATGCTATATTTATGTGTTGATTGACTTATAAGTAACTCATCTCAATTATTCAAGATTAGTTATGTTTGTCACATTGACTAGTATACTACTAGACAGAAAATTTAAAAACTATAGAAGTATAATAATAATATGACTATGCTGAGTTAGTTTAGCATAGCAGTTATTAAGAAGTGAATTCCTATAAAGCAACTTTCTTAGTTATAATTGCTGTAGAATACTCTCATATAAAGTTCTAGACATTGATAAAATATTTCTATTTTCTTGTTTCTGAATATGTTTTCCTATTTCAATTGCAAAATCAAACTACTCTATACTTTTATGGAAATTCATAAAAGGGAGAATCATCAATAATATCAGTAGCATTCCATTAGATACATAAAGTGCCTCAAAAATATATTGGATGAAGGGCTACGTTTTAAGGCTATCGGTTTATAATTGCCAAACAATGCAGAGTATTTGATCATCATTTCTAATATAATGATTCAATCTAATTGAGACTTAATTAAGAAGTCCACTTAAATAAGACATTTCCCAAGTTACTGAATTAATACTAATTAACAACAATGATGGCTGTTTAATTGGGATGGCAATTCTGCTTAATTGGGATGGCTAGTAATGATTAAATGGTGCTCAAAAAGGAATATCCCAGCTTGGTTTAAAGGCTAATTATACTTTGTTTCCCCTTTAAAGACCTTTCTAAAAGTATTGCTAACTAAGTGCCAGTAAAAAAAAAAAAAAAAAAAAAAAAAAAAAATTAACCAACCCTCCCACTCTTCTTGATATAATAGAATAGCTTTAAAGTCCATTAGATGACATCTTTTCAAGCACTGTATGATTGTTCTTTAGCAGTTAATCTTGCAAGAGCACAACTTTAGCAAACTTTACTCTTCACAGTATAGAAAATCTAAATCTCTCTTTTATTCTGTGTGTGTGTATGTGTGTGTGTGTGTAAGGATACAGAAACTAATACAGCACACAAGAAAAAATGATCATATTAACACTTGTAATTCTAGTTAGCTGCGATCACACTTGCCTGTAATACCACCAGTTGACAGAGGCTAGAGAGTTGCCACAAGTTCAAAAAGTAGCTTGGCATAACACAGTGAGCTTCCTGCCTGCAGGAAAAAAAATGAAGAGAAATTACCTCAGTAAACTTGGCTAAAAATATTAGAGAAGGCACTGGCATACACCACTTAAGATTATAGCAAAATATAAAATGAAATGCTTATGTAATGGACCTTAAATTGTTATAATAATATAGAAAAGGAACCAATTGTTTTGATATAGGAAAAATGTGTACTTTAAAAAAATAGTTTGAATGTAGAAACTAGATTGGAGAAGGGAATTACCTGAGGGAAGGAAGAAAGTATAGATGTGAATTCTGAGCAAGGAGAAACAGAATAAAATTGACAATAGCAAACACATTTCAAAAACTAAAACGAAAGCACCATTGGCTGGGCATGGTAGTTCACTGGGGAAGCTGAAGCAGGTGCATTTTATGAGTTCAAGGTTTGCCTAGTTAACAAAGTGAGTTATATGCCAGTGAGGGATACACAGTAACACCCATTATCAAAACCACACCGAACAACAACAACACAAGAAGTAACTGAAACTTGAAGTAGCAAGGACCTGGATAGAAGTTACTTTCTGAAGATCTCTAAAGAGATGTTGGAATTGAGAAAAACATGTTTGTCTAAGATTTGTATCAGGTCATCTAGAATATATTGGACAGCCCAGTAAATAATATTAGTCAATTTTAGATAAAAATACAAGAAAGATTTTTGCATAAAATAAGATCCATCTCTTCAGTATGGGCACATTTTGCTGCACAAAAGAAGGAAGAAAACCAGAATGATTCTAGTAAAGGATTTTAATCATGCAATGTGGTATATTTTGAATTTAATAAAGTTTAAACCTTACTTCAAAATGTATTCTTTATGTATGTACATGTTCATTGGCCTATGTATATATGAACAGGCAGGTACACTTGTGGGCATTTAGAGTCTATATACTGATATTATAGTCTTCCTCATCCAGAAAAATATTCCTTCATACTTCCTGGATACAGGGTCTCAGCAAACATGGTTCAGCAATGAGTTAGGGAAGCTGGTCAACAGATAACCATGCCTGGCTTTTGTTTTCATTTCTCACATGAGTGCTAGAGATAAAAATTTAGGTTGTCATACCTCTGTAGAATTCATTTTCACAACTGATCTATCTATAGAGCCTCCTAAAATTATTCTTAAGAATGAGTAAAATAGTTGCCTGTTTAACCAGGATTTGATAACTGTTGAGGGAGAAAGGGAAATTACAACTTTTCTTTCTTTAAGCTATTGAATTTACAGAGCTAAATGAAAATATACTACCTTGCACAAAAGTTATTTCCAAATATGGAACATAAAAATTTCAATAGCAGCCTATGGATATTATATTTAAAAGTACTACATTGTTGATACGATATATGATTTCAACCATCCAACTCTGAATACAAATGTATTTGCAGACCTTTATGAGACTAAGTTGTTATTAAAATATCAACAAATCTCAGGTCTATTGCATTATGATGCCATGTGGTTCAGTGAGTACATGACTTTGGGCAACATTGTTTTACTGTAAAACTGCAGCTACTAAATTGTTGTATTACTGCTATTTTGGAATGGTTTATAATGGTAAAACACTTTCACTGGAACTCAGCAGAGGTATTTTTCTTTGTTAGTTTGTTTGTTTGCTTGCTTGCTTGCTTGGTTTTGTTTTGTTTTGTTTTTGTGACAGGCAAAATGAAATACTGTCAAGATGAGTTATATTTCCAGAAAGAAAATAAAGAGAAGCAACTTATATTTTAACATTATTAAGTTGAAATCATAAGCATATGAAGGTAAGGAAAAATTTCAGTTTTCTGATACAGTACTCCTTGGTAATATCCCCATGTGACGAAGCTCTATCCATCAATTTGACCCTCCCTGAAGGTATATTATAACAGCAATTAATGTTATACTACAGTGGAAAACAGTTATTACAATGAGAACTAAACAAGAGAGCTAGATATAAATGCTAAGGAACTATTAAAAGATTCAAACTGTATGCCACACTGTACAACAGTCCATTTGTGTTATAAAAATTCTCTTAAAAATTGAAGAATATTCAGGTTGCAAAGCAATTATTTGGGCTTAAACATGAACTTTGTAGATTCTCAACATCAGACTTTGTAGATTTCTCTGTCCATTATACTGTTTTGAGCCAGTGAATAAATATAGAATTTGATCAGACACATCTGTCTGCCAAAGTTTATACTAATGTGGACCAAAATAAGCATGATTACAAAGGGAAAGATAAAGGGAAACATGCAGTTTTGGTAATCACTGTATTTTGTGCACTCTGCTCATTTAGAAGAACAATAAAGTTGTTTTACTCCTTCGATATTGATATTCTGATTGTTTTTCAAGAGCTAAATATTACCTCATAATCAAATAAGAAGGAACCTATATTTTATTATTAATAAATTATTAAAATAAATGTTAGATCATTATTAAAAATTATGGATTTGTGGAGAGTTATTTATTTCTTTTTATTTATTTATTTTTTTACTTATTCAATTTACATCTTGTTCACTGTCCTTCCCAGTGGCCTGTTCCCACAATACTCCCATGGTCTCCCTCTTATCCTCTGGTCTCCTCTGGGTATACCCCTACTCTGGCACTTTAAGTCCTGGCTAAGCTAGGCATAGTCTCTCCCAATGAGGCCAGAGAAGATATCTCAGCTCATAGAACAAACAACAGCTTTTGGAATAGCACCTCTTCCAGTTGTCTGGGCCCCACATGAGGGCCAAGCTGCATATCTGCTACATACGGGTAGGGTGGTCTAAGTCCAACGCTTGTATGTTCTTTGGTTGGTGGTTCAATCTCTGAGAGCCCCAAGGCTCCAAGTTACTTGATTTTGTTCATCTTCCTGTGGGGTTCCTATTCCCTTAGGAGTAGCAATCCTTCTTTTTTTTTTTTTTTCTATAAGAGTCCCCAAGCCCCATCCACTGATTGCCTGTGGGTGTCTGTATCAGTCAGTCTGTTGGTAGGTGGAGCCTCTCAGAGGAGAGCCATGCCTGCAAGCATAACAAGAGTATCATTAATAGTTTCAGGGATTGGTGCTTGCCTATGAGATGGGTCTCAAATCAAATGGGATTTTGGTTGGCTGTTTCTTCAATCTCTGCTCCATACCTGCCTTTCTTGTACACAGGGTTAGTCTGGGGTCAAAAGTTATGTGGGTGGGTTGGTGTCCCTACTGATCCTTCACCCAGGTTCCTGCTTGGCAACAGGAGGGACCCTCTCCATGTTCCACATGCCCAATGCTGTGAGTCAAAGCTGAGGACACCCCCATTGATACTTGAGCACCTCCTCTATCCCACATATCTATCTCTTCCTGGAGATGCCCTCTCCCTCTACCCCCAGTCAGTTGCAGGTATCCATTCATTGTCTTGGTCATCTGGACATCCCTGCTGCCCCTGCCTATACATAACCCCAAACCCTACAACCTTCCTCCCAATCCACTCTCCTACCCAGTTCCCTCCCACCATCTGCCTTCTATGACCATTTAACTTCCTATTCCAAGTGAGACTCGAGAATCCTTATTTATTCCCTCCTTCCTGTCAGGCCTTCTTAGGTTTGAAGAATATGGCGTTGGCATCCTGTATTTTATGGCTAATAACCACTTATGAACTTATACCATGTATGTCAATTTGGGAATAGGATACCACACTCAGGATGATATTCTCAAGATCCATCCATTTTTCTGCAAAACTCATGATGTCTTTGATTTTTTAGATGAATAGTATCCCATTATGTAGATATACCACATTTGTTTTTCCATTCTTCAGTTGAGGGACATTTAGGTTGAATACTATTTTGGGCTATTATAAATAAAGCTACTATGAACATAGTTCAAGCCAGTATCTTTAGGGGATGGTGAAGCATCATTGGGTATATAACCAGGATTGGTAAATCTGGGTCTTGAAAAGAACTACTAGCACATATTTTTTAGAAAATTCCAAAATGATTTCCAAAGTTGATGTACAAGTTTGTACTTGTTCCACATCCTCAGTAGCATGTGCTACCTCTTGAGGTTTTTTGTTTGTTTGTTTGTTTTGTTGTGTTTTTTGTTTTGTTTTGTTTTGTTTTTTTAATCTTAGGCAATTTGGTAGGTATGACATGGAATCTCAGAGTTGTTTTGATTAACATTTCCCTCATGACTTAATGGCTTTGAACATTTCTTTAAGTACTTCTTGGCCAATTGAGATTCTTCTGTTGGAAATTTTTGTTTATGCCTGTGTCCCAGATTTTAATTGGATTACATGGATTGTTGGTGTTTAACTTCTTGAGTTCTTTAACCCTCTGTCAGATGTAGAGTGGTGGAAATCCTTTCCCAATGTGTAGGCTGCCATTTTGTCCTATTGACAGTGTATTTTGCCTTACAGAAGCTTTGCAGATACATGAGGTCCCATTTATCAATTGGTGATCCTAGTGACTGAGCCATTAGTTGTTCTGTTCATGCAATTATCTTCTGTACCAATGCATTCAAGGGTATTTCCAACTTTCTCTTCTATGAGATTTAGGGTACATGGTTTTCTGTTGAGATCTTTGATTCACTTGTGTAAATTAATTTTTTTTTTCAAAACCTATTTTTAATGATGATTCTTAAGTGCTTTAACATCCCTTGGAGCCCCCAACCCAACAGAGGTAGAGGAAAAGAAAGGATACTGGGGGTGGTGTGGAAGTTCACCTGTTTAGAAAGGTTCTTTGGAGCAGCTCCCATCTCTGTTGGCTGGAAATGGGCAGTTCAGTTCACAGGTATCATTGACAGTTCAATACACTTGTAAATATTTCATGGATGTATGAGCAGTTTCGTTCAGTAGAGTCAGGATAGCAAACACAAATTAGCAGTGGTGGCATGATGTAGCAAAGACAGCCAGGCCTTAGCCTAGGCATGAATCAGCAGGAGAGACAAGGAGGAACATCAGGAGAAATTTTTCACTGTGCCTCTTTCAGTGAAGTGAAGATCAGTGAAGATGTGAGACCCACAAATGTTGCACTGCTAGCTCTATAAGCAAGCCAAGCACAGCCTCTTGCACTATCTGTTGATTCTTTTTATTTTTTTATTTTTTTTTATTTTATTATTATTATTTTTTTTTTTTTGGTTTTTTCGAGACAGGGTTTCTCTGTATAGCTCCGGCTGTCCTGGAACTCACTTTGTAGACCAGGCTGGCCTCGAACTCAGAAATCCGCCTGCCTCTGCCTCCCGAGTGCTGGGATTAAAGGCGTGCGCCACCACGCCCGACTGTTGATTCCTATTTATACCCTCCAAAAATCATGTATCTTCCAAGTGACATTTTCTTTAACTGATATATCAATTTCTTCTAATATATCTTCTACATCTAAGATGCTCAGTTCTATCTCCTGAATTCTTTTAGTGATCTTTGCATCTGTTGTTTCTGCTCTCTTCCCTAGGTTTTCCATGTTCAGGATTCCCTCAGTTTGTTTTTCTTTATAGTCTCTAATTCCATTTTCAGGTCTTGAACAATATTGTTTATTTCTATGTCCTGTTTACTTGTATTTTCCTGTATCTCTTTAAGGGGATTATTTGTTTACTCTTTAGAAATGTCTACCTGTTGGATTGTATTTTCATGTATTTGTTTAAGGAATTTGTTCATTTCCTCTTCATAAGCCTCTATCATCTTTATAAGATTGAATTTAAGGTCATTTTCTTGTGCTTCATTGGTGGTAGGGTATCCAGGGTTAAAGGGTAGGTTTGCTTTGAAGATGTCAGAGTACCCTGGTTATTGTTCAGTTCTATGGAGGGTCCTGGATGGTTTTAACCACATATGGATGGCTTTGGTATCTGGAAGTTCCTGTTCTACTAGTTATTGGGAGGTGAGTTAACCTTAATGGTCTTGGCATTGCAGACCTCTAATGGGTATCCTTGGATGGTATATTCTGAATCTATAGGTCTATATCTCTCAGGATTTGGAGGTCTGAATTATATAGGACCCACAGATCCAATGAAGATGAGCAGAGATTTGACAGGAGAATGAAAGTACTCTTGGGCTAGCAGGCAGCTCAGGGCATCTTGACCTGGCCCAGGGGCCCAGCAACAGAGAAAATTGGTGGCAGAAGGAAAGCTTACCTGCATGTTAAAGTATCCGAATGTTTGAGGAAGGTAAGGGAGGAAGTAACAGGTGAAGGGTGGTCCCCCTTTCATAATAGGCTCTTTAGGATAACTTATTTTGCCACAAGGACTCAGCAACCTGGGAAGATGAGTGAAGGAAGGGAAGCTAGCCTGTATAGCTCAGGCTCAACAGTTTTGATGGAGGTCAGAGGAGAGGTGGTGAGAGAATGGAGGTCTCCCTTGGGAGAGAAGACTGCTCATGGCAGCTTGGGTTGCCCCAGAAGTCTCATCTAGAAGTGAAGATGGGTGGCAAAAGGGAACCTTACCTTTATGATTCAGGAAAAAGTGGTCTTATGAAGGTTGGAGTAGAGGTTGTAAGAGAATAGAGATTCCATTGAAATAGCAGGCTTCTAGGGCAGCTTCAACAATAACTTTTTAATATAAAATATGTCTTAATTTTAATAAAAATCTGGTTATAGCCTTTAGGAAATAATTATGAATTTAAAAATTAAAGCAAAAAAATCTCAAATTATTTCTTCATAAATTTCTTTCTTGTTGAAGTATTGATGACAAAAAAAATAAAAGTAATAACTTGAATCTCTTTAAAAACACTGCTTAAAATATAACCTAAAAAGCTATGGATAGACACATAAGATAAGGTTTTTTTTTTAATTTTGAAGAAGTTTATGTGTTATGCTTCATTCATACTACCCTCTTTTTTAATATTCTCTACATGCAAGCAAGTAACACTCAAAATGCTTCTTATAATATATTTTGAAAATAAATGGAAATCAACTATTGGTTAAAACAAAATAAATGACTTAACCATGGCTTTTTCACACTTGGAATACAAAGCAACTTTTTATAAAAGACACAAATGACAACATATGTGGTAAATCATTTAACCAGAAAAATGTATTTATTATCTTTTTCTGACATTGTAGAGTAGTTGTGAACTATTTTTAAATGTCTGTGAATATATATTTATATAAGAAAGCTTTAAAAATTAAGGAAATTGCAGTTAAAATTTGCTTCAAGAATATAAATCCAGAATTAAAAACTTTAGGAAGAATGAGTATGTTTTATTTCACAAAAAGATATCTAAGATATGTGGTAAAATATTAGTTTGCATTAAGAGCAAAATGGGTATATTTCCTTTTAAATTGATTTTCCCACTTAGTATATTTCAAAATTATACCTATGTACAATATAATGAAACTACATTATAATTAAAATAAAATGAAAATAATACATATCACATTCTCATAGGTGGCATTTTTCATTTATTATTATTATTTTTTTTTTAAACAGACTTTTTTACTGTCCAGTACTTATCCTCCTCCTTGTCTGGCATCTGG
>LR753306.1:1842540-1881749 GCA_902729485.2 Mus minutoides | reverse complement strand
TATATATATATATATATATATATATATATATATATATATATGTCAGGGGGCCTTATTTAAGCTGGTGTATGCTGCCTGGTTAGTTGTTCAGTTTCTGAGAGATCATGGGTGTTTGGAGGGGAGGGCAGGTCCAGGATAGTTGTGACTGCTGGTCTTCCTATGGGGTCACCCTCCTCCTCAGATTCTTCTGGATTTTCCCTAATTCTATTATAGGGGTACCTGGCTTCTGTCCATTGGTTGGGTGTAAGTAAGCTGACTCTTTCTGCTGCTTGTTGGGCCTTTCAGAGGGCAGCCTCCTGTCTGTAAGCACTCCATGGCATCAGCAATAGTATCAGGTGTTGGTGCCTCCCTTTAAACAACCCAATTTTTAAAAATAGAATATAGAACTAAACAAAGAATTCACAACTGAGGAATCTTGAATGGCTGAGAAGCACTTAAAGAAATGTTCAAAGTCCTTAGTGATCAGGGAAATGCAAATCAAAACAACTCTGAGATTTTACCTTACACCAATCAGAATGTCTAATATAAAAATCTCAGGCGACAACACATGTTGAGAAGGTTGGGATTGGAAGGATGATTTAATGATAAAGAGAATACTATACAGGAGGTACAGAGACAAAAAAAAAAGACTATCATAAATGTCAAATTCAATGAGATGTGAGGTAAAACAAAATAACTAAACAATTGAAATGTAAGCATACACATAAAATTGAAAATGAAGTAATATATAAAATGAAATTTGGTTTAGCTGTGAAGAAAAATGAAAGTATGGAACTTTCAGTAATGTATTGGAACTAGAAAATCTTATACAAGAAAATTCTGGCTCTGAAAGACAAATATTCCAATTTATTTTTATATGTGGCTCCTAACTTTTAGCTTTTAGATATGTTAACTTATTTGTGGGTATAAGAGATTGAAGGTCAGAAAGTAGAAAGTGAGTCTAAAAAAGGGGCAAATGGGCTTTAAGGAAATGGGTGAGATTGCTACAGACCCTCTGGATCCCTTATCTGCATGGGTTGAGTTCTCTGGAGCGAAGAGGGCAAGGGTTCGGCAAATGTGGTTAACAGAGACCACATGAGAGGATATGTAGAATCTAAATGTAATTTGTCAAATTGAGCATCAGATTTTTATACAGAAGAAAATGGGGAAGTTAGGTGACACATAGGCAAGGTACAATGAGGTTACTAGATTCTTACACAAGACAGAGGAATGCAGTCACAGATAGGACCGGCAGGAACTGGGTAATAAAACAACTGAGACAAAATCAGCTCTATCTAAGGTCAACTATGATTTTAGGAGCCAGGTGTGAGATCTTAACACTCCCAGGGCAAGAGCATTCACACACAAGTCATGATTCTAATTAAGGAGTTCTGCTCTAGCTAACCATCCCATGAATAATGTAATAATCTAAAACCACAGCCCAATCTATTTCCTAAACCTTTGTAAATTTCTGTATATGGGAGTGACTCAGTTAGCTATAGTTCTAAGTATCTCAGTCTGGTTCCTTCTCAGGTCACAAGCCTCCTTATTCTTAGATAGTGGTGAATTCCTCTGTAGGGCAGTGACTCAGCTGTTCATGCTCAAGGTTGGATCAAGGACTGCCTAGAATCTAACTTAGCTATATGTCAAAATATGAATTCTTAGGAGCACTTATAATGAAGCAATATTAAGGGAAAGCACACAGATCTGTTTACCAACTAAAGCAAGGACATTGGAGCGTTCTTTATACAGGATGCCACAATTCCAGGAGACTAAGTTTCCATGAGCTTTTTGCCTCGGGACCGTGCCCAGACTTGTCAGGCGGGTTGCTACTGGAGTGGATGTAGCATGAGATGGTTAGTGGAACACATAAAATATTAAAGTTGAAGAATATACTGCTGTGAGTGGCAGTGTACAAGCAGGGAAAGGAAGTCATGAAGATGCGGCAAAAGTAGGGGTGGTGAGGGGGTCAATCAAAATTAAGTTTTCTTGTATATAAAGAAATCTGTTGTTTGCATGTTGAGAAAATAAAATACATAAGAATTATTGAAAAATCAAAAGTAAATTAAACAGAATATAGTATAACACAAAAAGCCCCATTAGTATTTCATCCTGATTAGGATGAATATGTTTTCTCCAATTCCCTCAATTATCTTTTGTAGCACTTTCTATATGTGGGAGAGGATTGCTGGTCTTTGAAACTCAAGCATGATGTATGCCCTTCCTGAAAAGAGAGGTTTCCATATAGACCTCCAGGTTTTGGCAGTATTTTTCAGTCTAAGATAACCCATTTGCTAAATATAACATTGCATCTGTTAGTTTAAAAAGGAATGTTTGCAGGTAAAATGGTTTGGACATGATGCTCTGTTTAAGGAACAATAGTCTGCCAACTTGGGGTTAACGTTTTTTTTTTTTTATAATTTTATTGGATATTTTCTTTATTTACATTTCAAATGTTATCCCCTTTCCCAGTTTCCCACCTTTGAAAACAGATAACATATTAGTCATTCCTACTGGAGAGACTGCCTATAATCAATAGCACATATAGGTTTCCATGGTTCACTTGTTCATGGAGTGGTAAGGATGTGACCTTAAGATGTTCACACCAGAGTACATGAATAGTATTTCACTCATAGGAACTGTATCATGTTTTGCCCTTATGTTCACAGCCTGTAATATTCTGGATGTTTCTCTACCTGTGCTGTATCTAACCACTGGTCATATCCAAACAGTCAGTTAGCTTCTAGTCTCTGCTCTTGTGGCAATCTGGTTACCAGAAGGAGAAAACATCACAATGGCAGCTACTTGTCACATTATCGTTGTGCAAGCAACATTTTGTGGCTGCTTGCACATATATACTTTTTTGGGTATATAGCACCTTGGTTTATTGTTTTCTTCATCAGTTCTTTGACTGTAAATTATAGAGTCTACTATTGTTTATTTTGAATCTTCTCTGAGTTGCACAAAACTTCTTTCTAACCTGTCATAATACCCAGATGTCTTTTCCTTGAATTTTTACAACTAACTTTTATTTTGAAATCAAATTTTTTGGAAATATTTGGGCTTTGTAAATCTGATTGCTCATTTTCCTTGAAAAATTGAAAAAAAATTTAAATACTTTTTTACTTGCAAACCTCTCTGTTTCTCTTATTGTTCTGTAATTCTAATAAAAGATAAAGTATACTATTTGTTGCTATTATGAAGGCCAAACATTGGTTTCTTTCTTTCTCTGTCTCTCTCTGTCTGGCTCTGTCTCTCTCCATGTGTATATGTGTGTGTATGTGTGTGTGTGTGTGCGTGTGCGTGTGTGTGTGTGTGTGTGTGTGTGTGTGTGTGTGTGTGTGTGTGTGTATGCATACCTGTATACATTTCTCAGAGGTCATGTATCTTTTTGTTTTTAATTATAGCCCACATCCAGTTCTAGCTCAAGATATCTGCTTTCCTTCTTCTTCTAAGTCAAAAATATAACAGGCCATGATGCCTCATCATTATAGAGCCAGCTGTTGCAGTGGCCCTTTATTTACTGCTGAGATAGACTTTAACCCTTGAAACATAATTAAACTTTTTCTTTTCCCTAAAATTGTTGATAGGATAATCTTTCACACCAATGAGACAATTAACTCATGTGGAGAATTGGTATTCATAATTCAATTGACGTGATGAGCTTGACCATAGACCTTAAGGACTAGATTGTGGAGAAATGTTTGCAGCTAAAATAAAGAGATTTGAAACACCATAAGTAGATTTGAATGGGCATTACAGTAGAGGTTTAGAAATTTAAAATGATGATAGACATATTGACAATAAATGCTTCATTTAAGAGCTTTTAAAGACAATGAAAGCTTCCATCGTGAAATAGAATTGATTCTATTTTCATATTCTTCTAAAGAAAATGGTTGTTTTCTGTTGTGGATAGCCCTGGGGCTAATTATATTTGAAGTTAATTCCGTTCTCTTATGAGTGGTTGCGAGCATGGAATGAGTCACCACTCAGGTGATTTTCTGTAAAGCTGCTTCCCACTTTAATTTGTAAAATAAAGGAAAGCTGATGATTGGGCAGATAAAGAAAGATTGGAAGGTGGAGTAGAAGTTGGAGAGGGAGAAGATGGAGAATATGGAAGAGGGAGAGGACACAGAGGAGGAGGAAGAAGAAGAAGAAAAGCTGAGCAGAAGCACATGGCCTGGAGAAACCACAAGTTCTAAGGAGTCTAATAGATGTGGACGATGGTAGTTTAAGGTAGATCAGCCCAATCTAGATGCACAGCATGTATTGATATTAATTGTGTTTTCATTGCCTGGGCATATTTGGGTTGGAGATTTACTGAAACAAAATGGCACCCAAAATATTGATTTGAATTCAACTAACCTGAGATAAAACTTCACTACCTCCTGACCCATTGAATGGGGCTTGGTCAGTGACCTAGGCTATAGCAGTTTGGATTCAAAGCTGACTGGGTTTGAGTGGCCTATAGAGAACAGCAGAGAGGCATCTACATCAGAGAGAGCCTTTCTGTGTTTGCTTCCCTGTATCCCCCTACCCCACATCTCCAAACAGGAACACAGACAACGTGGGTCTTTCTACTCTCAGCTTCTCCCTGTGAATAAAGAATTGGGAGACAAAGGTAAGAAGGGCTCCGGACCCAGTAATTCATTGATATAAAGAGAGAAATATAACCTTTTGATACTTAAAGATGGTATAAAGATATACTGCTCTAATACGTCTTACAGGAGACTCATATTCTATCTAACATGGGTTCCATGGGAATTTTGGGTTTTAATCTTTGTTTGAAAAGCAGCCTCTTATAAGCAGGTATAGAAAGGAAAGAAAGGAAAGGAGCTAGGAAAGGAAAATGGAAAGGAAAGGAAAAAGGAAAAGAAAAAGGAAAAGGAAAGGAAAGAAAAAAAGGAAAGAAAAGGAAAAAGGAAAGGAAAGGAAAAAGGAAAGGAAAGGAAAGGAAAGGAAAGGAAAGGAAAGGAAAGGAAAGGAAAGGAAAGGAAAGGAAAGGAAAGGAAAGGAAAGAAAAATAGAAGGGTGAATTAGTTATTTTAAAGATGGTATGATAAAGTCTGCAGGAGACTCAAATTCTGTCTAACAGGGACTCCATGTGAATTTTGGGTTAATACCCTGACATAACAAATTAGAATGGCCTAAATAGGCTAAAATATATGTGATTTTGAATACTGTGGTTGTTTAATTCCTCTGGTACAGAGTGCAAACTACAGGTTTTCCTGGTTACCTGCTGAAGGATATCCTGATTTAAGGAAAAGGTTTTGTCTTTGTGTTTTTGGACAAGGTGATTAAGGTATTTATACCATCCAGAGTTACATGGATCAGATTTGATAGAGGAAGACCCCCTGAAGAACTAGAATCCAGAGAATTAAACAAAAAGGTTATCTTGATGATACTAAAATTTTGTTTTGAGTTTTATATATTACAGAATATACAGCCTTGGTGAACTTCATCATCAGACATGCTGAACTGACCTGCCTGAACACCTGATGTATTGGTTTATCATCTGGATCCAGCCAGGACACAGACATCAGAGACTCATACAATCATTGCTGTGGCCTTCTTAAGGCCAACCAACTCCCCCATTTCCCTACCCTTCCCCCTCCCTTCAAAATATCTCAATGCTCATATTAAGCTTGAAGAAGTTACGAAGAGTCATTGCTTCAGTTCCCTATGCTTTGGGACTGGGAGTGGATATTATAGGTTGTCTTTGATACTAAAAATGTGGAAGTACTGGGCTTAGACACAGTCCTTTTATTGTAGTTGTTATAAACAGATCTGTGATGTTTAAGCCTGTGAGCTAAGGACCAAATAGGAAATTCATGGCTTTGAGTTTATTGTTAGGGTGTTTTCAGTTATTTTAATCAGAAATGGCTGAGAGTAGGTAACAGAGAAGAGTCCAAGTTACTTCACATAGATTATTTGTTTTCAGAAACTTCAGAAGTCCAAAGAATGTGACATTTAATGTTAAGTATTTACTTGTTGTTAAAGCTAGTCTGCTCCTGACCGCTCTCCCTGTCTTGGATTTAAAGAAGAAACTGAGCATAATTGAGTTACTCTAGTTGTGCTGAAACAGCCACTAGGCAAGAATTGCCTCATTTCATCTACAGAAACAATGCTGTCCAAAAAAAGGACACAATTAGAGTTTAGCACGGTTTGATTCTGCTGAGACAGAGTAGGCTAGTCCTTAATATTCCTGTCTCTCTAAATCTGTGAGATGACCCTGGCTAGTAGGCTGAAGAGCTATGTCCAAGTGACTAGTAGTCTCTATAAATTGGCTAAGCTTTGGAAGCTATGTTAGGCTTCCAAAATATTTTCAGTTAATATCAGTCATTCTTGGATTTCCTCTTTTTTCCAATTTTATTAGATATTTTCTTCATTTACAATTGAAATGGTATCCCAAAATTTCCCTATACACTCCCCCATCCCCCACCCTGACCCCTACCCACCCACTCCCACATCTTGGCCCTGGCGTTCCCCTGTACTGGGGCATATAAAGTTTGCATGACCAAGGGGGGTTGAAAAACTACATAGTGTCCCTGCCAACCCAGGCTTTTTACTTTGAGAGGAACAGATTTGAGAGGATGGTTTTTAGATGGCATTCAATCTAAAGCCAAGACATAGCCTGGTGCACATCTGTAGTCTTTTAAGTAAGGATATATGACAGAGGTTCTATTTAATTTACAGAGTTGATTGACTGGGTGTTAGGTCTCTTGTACTTTATAAATTACAAAATCAAAATAGTTACATTCAATTATATCTGCGATAAAGTAGTCTTTTTATTGGACAGAAAGGGGGAAATGTGGATAGCACTGTGGCTAAATATATTTGATATTAATTCCATTCTCCTGTAAGGATTGCAAACAAGGGATGATTCATCACTCAGTTGATTTCCTATAAACCTGCTTCCCACCTTAATTTGTAAAATAAAGGAGAGCTGAGGATTGAGCAGATAAAGGGAAGGAGGAGTGGAAGATAGAGAGAGACAAGAAGGAGAAAATGGAAGAGGGGAGAGGACACAGAGGAGGAGGAAGAAGAAAAGTTGAGCAGAAGCACATGGCCTAGACAAACCACAAGTTCTAAGGAGTCTCATAGATGTAGAAGATGGTAGTTTAATGTAGATCTGCCCAATCTAGGCACACAGAATGTTTTCATATTAATTGATTTGTGTTTCATTGCCGGGCATATTTGAGTGGAGATTTACTGCAATAGTTTACTGCCCCCATTCTCAATTTTTTTTTTTTTTGGATATTTTATGTATTTACATTTCAAATGTTATCACCTTTCTGTGTTTCCCATCCACAAACTTCCTATACCATTCCTCTTCACCCAGCTTCTTTTAGTGTGCCCCCCCACCTACCAACCCACTCCTATCTCACTGCCCTGACATTCTCCTATCTAGCCTTCACAGGGCCAAGGGCTGCTCCTCGAATTGATGCCAGACAATGCCATCCTCTGATACATATGCAGCTGGAGTCATGGGTCCCTCCAAATGTACTGTTTGGTTGGTGGTTTAGTCCTTGGGTGGTCTGGGGAGATTCTGGTTGGTTGATATTGTTGCTCTTCTTATGGGGTTACAAACCCCTTCAGCTCCTTCAATTCTTTCTCTAACAACTCCATTTGGGACCCTGTGCTCAGTCTAGTGGTTGGCTGGGAGCATCTGCCTCTGTATTTGTCAGGCTCTGGCAGTCTCTCAGGAGACAGCAATAAGAGGCTCCTCTCAGCAAGCACTTCTTGGCATTCCCAATAGTGTTTGGGTGTAGTGTCTGTATATGGGATGGATTCCCAGATGGGACAGTCTTTGGATGGTCTTACCTTCAGTCTCTGCTCCAAACTTTGTCCCCGTATTTCCTATAGACATGAGCCATTCTGGTATAAAAAATTGGAGATGAGTGGGTGGCCCCATCCCCTACAAGGGGGTCTTGTCTAACCTCTACATATGATCTCTATAGGTTCTCTCTCTACACTTCCTTGGACATTTCAGCTAATCTCATTCACATTGATTCCTGGAAGCCTCTTGCTTTCTTGACATCTTTGACTTGCTGATGGCTACCACCAGTTCCCCATCCCCCATTGCTACATACCTCCGTTCAAATTCCTAACACTCTGTATATCTTTCCTGTTTCCTACGATGCCTGATCATGCCCCCCTTTTCTCCTCCCCATTCTCTAATCCTCCTAAGTACCCCCATCCCTCTATCTCCCAATGAGTATTTTGTCCCCCCTTCTAAGAAGCATCTATATTTTGGTCTTCCTTCTTGTGCTTCATATGGTCTGTAAATTGTATCTTGTATATTCCAAACTTCTGGGCTAATATCCACTTTTCAGTAAGTGGGTTACTTTTTGACAGGTTTACCGCACTCAGGGTGATATTTTCTAGTTCCACCCACTTGCATAAAAATTTCATAAAGTAATTTTTTAATAACTGCATAGGACCCATTGTATAAATTTACCACATTTTCTGTATCCATTCATCTTTCATGGGACATCAGGGTTCTTTCCAGCTTCTGGCTATTATAAATAAGGGTGCTGTGAACAGAGTAGAGCATGTGTCCTTATTACCAGTTGGAATATCTTCTGGGTATATTCCCAGGAGTGGTCTAGCTGAGTCCTCAGGTATCACTATGTCCAATTTTCTGAGGAAACGTCAGATTAATTTCCAGACTTGTTGTACCAGCTTGCAATCCCATCAACAATGGAAAGGTGTTCCTCTTTCTGTACATCGTCACCAGCATATGATGTCTCCTGAGTTTTTTATCTTAACCATTCTAAATGGTGTGAGGTGGAAGCTCAGTGTTGTTTTGATTTGCATTTGCTTCTCAGCCATTTGATATTCCTCATTTGAGAATTCTTTGTTTAGTTCTGTACCCCATTTTTAATAAGGTTGTTTGGTTATGTGGAGCCTAACTTTTTAAATTTCTGTTTATATATTGGATATAGCCTTCTATTTTATATATATATATATATATATATATATATATATATATATATATATATATACTTATTTATTTATTATTAGAGACTTTCTTCATTTACATTTCAAGTGTTATCCCATAAGTCCCCTATACCCTCCCCCCGCTCTGTTCCCCTACCCACTCACTCCCACTACTTGGCCCTGGCATTCCCCTGTACTGGGGCATATAAACATTGCTAGAACAAGGGCTTTTCTTCCCCAATAATGATGAACTAGGCCATCTTCTAATACATATGCAGCTAGAGACATGAGCTCTGGGGGTTCTGATTAGTTCATATTGTTGTTCCATCTATAGGGTTGCAGACCCCTACAGCTCTTGGGTACTCTCTCTAGCTCCTACATTGGGGAGCTTGTGTTCTGCCCTATAGATGATTGTGAGCATCCACTTCTGTATTTGGCAGGGACTGTCAAAGCCTCACAGGAGACAGCTATATCAGGGTCCTTTCAGCAATATCCTGCTGGTGGGATATAGCCTTCTATTGGATGCAGGATTGGTAAAGATCTTTTCCCAATATGTTGGTTAACATTTTATCCTCTTGACCATGTCCTTTGCCTTACAAAAGCTTTGTAATTGCATGAGGTCTATTGTTTTCTATTGTTGTTCTTAGTGCATAAGCCATTGGTGTTCTATTCATGAAAATTTCCCCTGTGTTCATTTATCTGAGGCTCTTCCCCACTATATCTTCTATTAATTTCAGTGTATCTCATTTTATGTGAAGGTGCTTGATCTACTTGGACTTGAAGTTTTACAAGGAGATAAGAATGGATTGATTTGCATTCTTCTATATGGTAACTGGCAGTTGAACCAGCACCATTTGTTGAAAAGACTGTCTCTTTTCAACTGGATGGTTTTAGCTCCTTTGTCAAAGATCAAGTGACCATAGGTGTATGGGTTCATTTCTGGGTCTTCAATTCTATTCCATTGATCTACCTGCCTGTCACTGTAATAATACCATGAATTTTTAACAGATATTTTCTTTATTTTCATTTCAAATCCTATCCTACTCCCCTACCCATCCACTCCCACTTCTTAGCCCTGGTGTTCCCCTGTACTGGGGCATATAAAGTTTGCAAGACCAAGGGACCTCTATTATGATTGCTCTATAGTTCTGCTTGCGGTCAGGGATGGTGATTCCCCTAGAAGTTCTTTTATTGTTGAGAACAGCTTTCACTATCCTGGGTTTTTTGTTTTTGTTTTTGTTTGTTTGTTTGTTTGTTTTTGTGTTTGTTTTTGTTTTTTTTTAAAGATGAATTTGAAAATTGCTAATTCTAACTCTAAGAAGAATTGAGCTAGAATGTTGATGGGGATTGCATTGAATCTATAGATTACTTTCAGAAAGATGGCCATTCTCAACTGAGGAATAAGGAATTGCTGAGAAACACCTAAAGAAATGTTCATCATCCTTAGTCATCAGGGAAATGCAAATGAAAACAACTCAGAGATCCCACCTCTTACCAGTCAAAATGGATAAGATTAAACTGCCCGACCCAGGGGTCCATCCCATAATCAGTCACCAAGAGCAGACACTACTGCATATGCCAATAAGATTTTGCTGAAAGGACCCTGATAAAGCTGTCTCCTGTGAGGGTTTGTCAGTTCCTGGAAAATACAGAAGTGGATGCTCACAGTCATCTCAAGGAAAGAACACAGGGTCCCAAATGTAGGAGCTAGAGAGAATACCCAAGAGCCAAAGGGTTCTGCAACCCTATAGGTGGAACAACAATATGAACTAATCAGAACCCCCAGAGCTCTTGCTCTAGCTGCATATGTATTAGAAGATGGCCTAGTCGGCTGTTTTTGGGAGGAGAGGCCCCTTGGTCTAGCAAACTTTATATTCCCAATTACAGGATAATGACAAAGCCAAGTAGTGGGAGTGAGTGGGTAGGGGTACAGAGTGAGTGGAAAGTATAGGGGACTTTTGGGATAGCATTTGAAATGTAAATGAAGAAAATATCTAATAATAAAAAAGGAAAAAAAAATCAGGTGACATCAGATGCTGGTGAGGATGTGGAGAAAGAGGAACACTACTCTATTGCTGGTGGGATTGCAAGCTGGTACAACCACTATGGAAATCAGTCTAGCGGTTCCTCAGAAAATTGTACATAGCTGAGGACCCAGCTATACCACTCCTGGGCATGTATCCAGGCAATGTTTCAACATATAATAAGGACTCATGCTCCACTATGTTTATAGCAGCCTTATTTATAATAACCAGGAGCTGAGAAGAATCCAGATTTCCCTCGGCAGAATAATCATACCGAAAATGTGGCACATTTATACTATGGAGCACTACTCAGCTATTAAAAGCAATGAATTAATAAAATTGGTGGAACTAGAAAATATCATCCTGAGTGAGGTAACCAATAGAATACACAAAAGAATATACATAGTATTCCCTCACTGATAAGTGGATATTAGCCCAGAGGTTTGGAATACCCATGGTACAATTTACAGACCACATGAAGCCCAAGAAGAAGGAAGAACAAAGTGTGGCTACTTTGGCTCTTCTTTGAAGGCAGGAGATACAGAGAGAATGTATAGAACAGTAACCAAAGGAAGGGCCGTGAAGTGACTGTCCCTCCTATGGATCCATCCCATATACAGTTACCAAACCCAGACTCTATTGTGGATGCTAACAAGTGCTTGCTGACAGGAAACTGAGAGGATCCTGAGACACTGTTTCAGGGCCTGACAGAAACAGAAGTGGATGCTCTCAGCCATCCATTATACTAAGAACAGAGATCCCACTGGAGGAGGTAGAGAAGAGACCCACAGAGCTGAATAAGCGTGCAGTCTCATAGGAGGAACAACAATATGAACCAACCTCCAGAGCTCCCAGGGACTAAACCATCAACCAAAGAGTACACATTGAGGGATCCATGGCTGCAGCCTCATATGTAGAAGAGGATGGCCTCATGAGACATCAATGAGAGGAGAGACCCTTGGTCCTGTGAAGTATTAATGTCCAAGTGTAGGGGAATGTCATGTTAGGGTAGAGAGAGTGGGTTGGTTAGTGAGCAGAGTTAGAGAGGATGAGATAGGGGGTTCTATGCTTCAGTAGAGAAGAATGCCAGTGCTAGGAAGTAGTAGTGAGTGGGTTATAGAGCAGGAGGAGTAGGGAAGGGATAGGGAATTTTTGTAGGGGAACCTAGGACAGGGGATAACATTGGAAATATAAATAAAGAAATTATTTAATAAAAAAAGAAATGTGAATGAAGAAAATATGTAATAAAAAAGATGTTTAAAAAAGGATTGATCGATTTACATTTTTCTAACTGCTGACTGCCAGTGGATCCAGCCCCATTTGTTGAAAACACTGTCTTTTCTCCAGTGGATGGTTTTAGCTCCTTTGTCAAAGATCAAGTGATCAGAGGTGTGTGGGTTCAGTTCTGTGTCTTCAGTTTTACTCCATTGATCTATATGTCTGTCTCTGAACCAGTACCATGCAGGTTTTATCAATATTACTCTGTAGTACAGCTTGACTTCCTGGGTGGTGGTTCCTTCAGAATTTCTTTTATTGTTGAGAATGATTTTCACTCTCCTGGGTTTTTTTGTTATTCCAAATGAATTTGCAAATTGCTCTTTTTTAACTCTATGAAGAATTGGGTGGGAATTTTCATGGGGATTGCATTGACTCTATAGATTGCTAAAACATTTTCAAATTTGAGGGAAGCTGAATAGCTGAATTTGTAACTATGAGTGTTTTTTTTTTTAACTTTTGTTGTTTGTTTTGACAAGATATTTAAATAACAGTATACTAGTCAGGATGTGGTTTAGTTGCTTATCAGTGTGTATAGCTAGGTTGAATGTGAAAGGGGAAAATGTAAAAATTCACAGTTTTGTGGGGAGAGAGTTAACGTTGTGCAGTATTTTTAAATGCAAAGATAAACTATTGCAGTTGTTAAAAAATATTAGTGATATTGAAGAGAAACTTGTGCACTTCATTCTGAGACAATAGCTGTGGTATTAATGGTAAGGATGAAGGCTCTAAGATGTAAAAGTGAATACATTTTTACATGTAAAAAAGAACACATTGTTTGCTCAATGCTATCATAGAAATTTTTGATCTTAGAAATTTTTGGTTACATGATTTTACCAGTTACAAGAAACCGAATGTTGCACTCCAGGGAAGAGTACAAAGAAAGCAGCTTAAAGGTCTCATGACTCAATATTACTCTTAATCCCTTTGTAAATCACTTCTGTTGTTTTATGCCGTCAATGATCACTTTATTCACTTCAGCAAATAGAAAACCATAGTTAGTTTTTTACAGATTTCTTCCAGATTATCCCAATATTTACCCAAAGTAATGCTTGCTTTAATATATTTTACCTACCTAGAATACAAACATTGTATAAAATGTCTATATTTCTATTCTACAATAGGAATTGAAGTTGATACACAATAACTTATTGATTTTTCCCTTTATATAACTTTGCATTGTCCTTGACTTTTAAAAATAATTCTATATCATCTCATTTTCATGCAGGACAAAGAGTATTGACAATTACAATATTTATTCACATAATCATTTATCAACATCTGGTCATTTTTAATAGGTTTCACAGTCATTAATGAGAATTAGTAAAAGCTAACAAAATTTGCATATTAATTAATTTGACAGGAAAGCTCTAGTTGCATATAGAGTTAACAGACATTTACTGAATGTAAATGATCATTACACCATGTTGTTGAAGTTGTTAGTATACACAAAAAAAGCTTGATTTTAGCATTGCATTTATATATAATGAGAAATAATAAAAACATAACTCTAAAGAAATCATTTTTACTATAACTTCCTAATGATATGTTATAAATGTTATTTTTCTTTTATATTTTAAAAAAGCATTTGACATTTATGACATATTTAGTATGTCACACAATTGCTTAATATAAACAAGGCATCTTTGGCATTCAATTTATATAGAATTAAAGATGTTAGAAGAAATGTATACAGAAACCATGGAAATAAAGCTCATTTGGTGCAAAGTATTGACAGTTAGGAGAACCACAGTGTATTAAAATCTATCTTTGTATGATTGTTAAAAATTTGAAAATATTTATTCATTTATATATTACTTCCTTTTTCTATTTTTATTGGATATTTTCTTTATTTCTATTTCAAATGTTATCACTTTTCCCTGTTCCTTCCAGAACCTCTCTATCCCTCCTTCCCCTGCTTCTATAAAGGTGTTCTCCCACCCACCCATCTACTCCTGCCTCCCTACCCTTGCATTCCTCTATAATAGGATATGAAGCCTTTACAGGACCACGGGCCTCTCTTTCCATTGATGCCCAACAAAGCCATCCTTAGCTACATATGTGACTGGAGCCATGGGTCTCTCTATGTATACTCCTTGGGTGGGGGTTTAGTCCCTGGGAGCTCTGGGGTGGAGTTCTGGTTGATTGATATTGTTGTTGTTCCTATGGGCTTGCAAACCCCTTCTGTTCTTTGTGAGTATATGTACACATTTGTCTTTGTATATAGATGCGCTGAGGAAAGAAAAATCTACCATGTCTTCTTCTCACTCTCTGCCCACCCCTTTTAGGAAGGGTCTTTCCCTGAACCATGGCTCATATGTTTCTCAGTTAGACTGTAAGCCAAAATGCCCCATATTCCTTCTGTCTCTCAGGTTATAGGCATTCACTAGATGTGTGGTATTTATTGAAACTTTAGGATCTAAAAACCAGGTCTTTAATATTGTCAAGTCAGAATTCTTATGCTATAAAGAATCTCTCAAGCCCTATGATGGTTAATGTTAGTAGCCAACTTGATTGAATTTTGAAATGCCACATAGATTAGTGAAACACACGTTAAGGAGTATGTGATGGTGTCTCCAGAGATGATTACATGATAAAGACTGTTACTTAATAAGTTAATTAATAGATTGGTAAATTTATAATGTGACCTTACTATGTGGGGGTGGTGACAGGTAAGAATGGAGCCCAGTAAGATGATGTAGATATCTGAGACTGTGTTATTACTGATATATCTTATTCTGGCTCCTTCCTGATTTTTAATCTTCTGTTTCCTATTTGCCATAAAGTGAACAGCCTATGCCAGCAGTTGATCCTCCTAACATGATGGTCTGTTCACTGAGGACCTAATTTCTTCATAACTAGGTACCATACCTTTGAAATATTGTTATGAGTTATATTATTATTATTATTTATGAGTTGTTTCTGCCACATATTCTGGCTGTATCTTTCAAAACAAGTAGAAGTTAAATCAGTGTACTCAGATTCTTAGCATAATAAGATAATATAAAGTTTGTTTTGTTTATTCCTATATTAATAGAACTTAATATGGTTCTACAGACAAAATAATTCCTAATAAAATGTAATCTAACATCTTTCCCAATTCATGAAATTATGACCTTTTTAAGAAACAAATATGTACTATTTATTAGTGTTTCTCATATCAGTAGCTTACTATGTCTTAATTTCCTTTTCTAGTGCTATGATGCAACATTCTTACCAATGCAAGGGTGAAAGGTTTTTTCTACATGGGTCCTTCAGCTTGCTTTTCTATATTACCTAGGACCACTGTCCCGGGAATGGCACCACCTGCTATAGTCCTAGCCATCACATATTCATCATTAATTATGAAAATGTCCCAAGATATGCCCTGTAAGACAATCTGATAGAGGCAGTTCCTCAGTTGAGACCCTCACTTTGCAGATACGTGTCAAGTTGGCAGCAACTAACTGGAATAATATAGAAAACCTTAGACATGGTATTATTTAAAATCACTTTGATTTATACCTGTGCAATGTCTTCTCTCTCTAAAAGCATTTTAGAGAAAATTAGAAATATAGAGATAAATAACATGTAGTATAAATGATTGACTATATTAAGGTTAGTTTAGAGTACCACTCACGATGATTGTAGGAATATTACAATTGTTTTTGTCTGAAAATGGTTAAAACATTGTCATAGTTTCAGAATGTTTTGTGTGTTCATGGACAGACCAGATATTGCCTATTTAATCAATATAGACAACTAGTGCTATGATGTATACCTTAAATCAATATTTACAAACTTTAAGATATAGATTGGCTTTGATTCACTCTATTTGTCTCCATATATTATGGTATAACTTTATTTTTTTTATGTGAACCTACAATCCTATTTGAAATTAATCTTTAGGATTAGGTAAGGTAAATTGTGTGTTCTATATATCCTATTGACTCATTTACTCGTTTTTCATGTGTCACCTGGGAAAATATATTCAATCAAAGTATATAATAAACAGTTTTTGTTTTCATATAAGATCATGTTTATTAGATTATATGAAAAATTATGAGCATGTTCTGTCTTTGAAAGTACTCATAAATCATCATTTAAGATAGTGTATCTTTGACACTCTGAAGGTATTTTACATTCATTGTCTTATTTTACTTTACAAAGATATCAGAGTTTTGATAAACTAATCTTCATAAGATAAAAAACAAGAAATCTCACAGTACAAATATTAAATTCTTAAAAGTCATTATTATACAAGAAGGATTTGAATTCAAATAAAATTTTCTAGCTTCAAATATCTTAACTCTTTTGTTAACATGTTCAAATGGTTTTGCATATTTCACTGTTTGGAAAGTTCTTTATATTTTATCAATATATATGTAAAACAGACATAAGAGTTAACATCATTTTTCTCTTTGATAAATTATAGACTCAAGTGCAAATATTAAGTTTACTATTAAAGATGAATTAAATTTGTCTGTAGAAAACACCATATTTGATTCATCCAAAGTTATTAATATTTTTTTCTAATTTTTATTAGATATTTTCTTCATTTACATTTCAAATGCTATCCCCTTTCCTAGTTTCCTCTCTGAAAACCCCCTATACCCTCTCCCTGCCCTGCTCCCCAACCCACCAACTCCTGCTTTCTGGCCCTGGCATTCCCCTGTACTTGTGCATATAATCTTCATAAGACCAAGGGCCTCTCCTCCCATTAATGGCCTACTATGCTATCCTCTGCTACATTCCATGCACTTAAATTTCTGAACCAACAAGTTCCTCACGTATTTGTATACACCATCATTGTGTCTATAACTGTAAATATGGTGAGATCTATTACTTCTGATTTTTCCTGTTTCCATTTTATATACGAATTTACAAAATTTATCAAGTACAAATTAAGATATATGTAATAATGTACAAAATATTTTGACTATACCTAACAATAATAAATCAAAAGAAAAATTCTTATTTAATTCTTTTTCCAAACTATATTTTCTTTCATTCTCAATATCTCTGAGTTTCATTACCATTCAGTGGACTGCCAAAACCCTAGTACTAAGAGTGATTATACTTTCTATCTGTTTTCCAAGTCTGTTTATATTTGTCCTCCTCTACCAAAATGATAATCATGATCATTGCTTCAATAGACTATTTAATTCCAATATACCCATTCTTGTTTTATTTATAGACTTAAAATATTCTTTATATTAGAACATTATAGAAAATCTATAGTACATTCCCTTCTCTGAAACCTTCACAGAGTCACTTACATATTTCATAGAAATTTTATAAATTATTTTAAAGATTTATCTTTGATCATGGATTGTTGTGGTTATTCTTGCTTGTCAACTTGACTACATCTATAACTAAAATTCAAAAATTTGGGGTACATTTGTGAGGGACTTTTTGCTTAATTTTCAGTGCAAAAATCCATTTCTATACAGATTTTAGTTAGAGAAATAAACTCATTTAATCCAGATCTTGAAGCCAAAGGACACACACTCTTAATCAAGAACTTGAAGAGGAAAGACACAATTTTATCCTAATTACCCTTTCTGTAGGAAGACAGCATAAGGACATGGAAGAACAAAGCTTTTACTCATTGAATACTTGTTCTAACTTTGCTAGTATGTCCTTCCTTGACATTATAACCTACTGCTTCAGGATTCCAGTGTCTACATGAAGACAAGATAGGATATCCAGTCTTGTAGACTGAGAAACCACAGGATTTTTTGATATTCCATTCATAATTAGCCATTGTCAGATGAGCTTTACTGCAACCTTTAAGCCATTTTTAATAAATAAATATAAGTAGTAACAAATGAGAGAGAGAGAGAAGAGAGAGAGATTAATTCTATAAATTCTGTTATTCTAGAAAACCCTGACTAATACATGGTTGCTTATATGTGTCCATGTATGAATGCTAGTCATGCTTTTATATATATATATATATATATATATATACATATATATATATATATATATATATATATATATATATATATATATATATATGTGGGTTTTCCCTCCCCCCTCTTCCCCTGGGCCCTCTTCAAGTTCCCAAAAAGTGGTAGCAGAGGATGGTTTTAGAGCTTTATTATAAAATTGCAGGGGGAAAGAGAGAAGGTAGAAAGAGAGAGAAAGAAAGAGGAAAGGCTAGAGAAAAAGAGAATAAGAGGGAGAGAGGAGAGAAGAAAGGAGAGGAGAAGACAAAGAAAAAGGAAAGAGGAGAGAGGAGTGAGAGAAGTGAGAGGTAAGGGAACAAAGCAGTGAGAGAGCAAGGAAGGTGCCTAACAGCCCCTTTTAAAGGATACTGCCTTATCTTATATATTGCCTTCTCAACTCAATCTCTTGTCTTCTTAACTCTTTTTTTTTTTTTTTTTTAGATATTTTCTTTATGTACATTTCAAATGCTATCTTGAAAGTCCCCTATACCCTCCCCCCTCCCTGCTTCCCTACCCACTCACTCCCACTTCTTGACCCTGGCATTCCCCTGTACTGGGGCATATAAAGTTTGCAGGACCAAGGAGCCTCTCTTCCCAATGATGGATGACTAAGGCATCTTCTGCTACATATGCATCTAGAGACATGAGATCTGGGGGTACTGGTTAGTTCGTATTGTTGTTCCACCTAAAGGGTTGTAGACCCCTTTAGGTCCTTGGATAATTTCTCTAGCTCCTCCATTGGGGGCACTGTGTTCCATACTATAGATGACTATGAGCATCCCCTTCTGTATTAGCCAGGCACTGGCATAGCCTCACTGAAGGTAGTTATATCTAACTTTCCTTACTACTCTGGCTTTGTTCTGCTACTACTCTAGGTTTTATATATATATATATATATATATATATATATATATATATATTTTTTTTTTTTTTTCTTCTGATAATTCCATCCACTCTAAATTTTCACAACTAGTGACATAGTCACATCAGTGACCCCCCCCCCCGTTTTTGTTTTATAAAAACAGAGGAGGAGATGTGGAGAATTGCAGGCTGGTCTCTAGTTGAGCTGAGATCTGAACCCCAAAGGGTGATAATTCACCTTTATGACATGGTAGGTGTTCCCTCATGCTCCTGGAACTCTGGCTTCTGTCTAAGTTACCACTCCCCACAGCCCCCACAAGAGAAGCATGACTAGAAGTCAAGTAGGCAATGGCCCAAGCTTCTGACCTTCAGGCTAAATGTCTCCCCAGTTACCTAGCAACAGTAAAGACCATAAAAGGTGTTCAGCCCCACCTTGCTCCCTTGCCTTTTATTTGTCTCTCCTCTCACTCTTTTGTTCTCTTACCTCTCACTTCTCTCACTCCTCTCTCTTATTCTCTTTCTCCCTAGCCTCCTCCTCCCTTCTCTCTTTCTCACCGCCTTTCTACAATAAAGCTCTAAAATCATAGAGAGTCTCTGCTCATCAAGATCTGCTGTACTCACTCTCGCAGGTGTTGGGACACTCTTCGCTCATCCCTCTCTCCTATAACCCTGGTTGCTTTAGCACGGTAGCTCCGGGGTTCTCAGGTAGGGCTGCCCCTTGGCCACCCTTTGAAGAGTGGGTCAGAGGCTTGAATGCCCACCCAGGGCTGAGTGGAAAGTATATGGCAGCTCTCCCATGCCTGACAGACCAGAGAATAGGTAAACCTCTGGCAGAGTGTGAATCTTCTCCTCGCCCTTCTTCCCTGAGGTCCCCTTTTTAGTTCCCAACACCCTATACTAGGGCATAGAGCCTTCACAGTACCAAGGGCCTCTCCTCCCACTAATGACCAACAAGGCCATCCTCTGCTACATATGCAGCTGGAGCCATGAGTCCCACCATGTTTTTTGTTTGTTTGTTTGTTTGTTTGGGTTTTTTTTTTTTTGGTTCCTGGTTTAGTCCCAGGGAGTTCTAGGGGTACTAGTTAGTTCATATTGTTGTTCCTCCTATGGAGCTGCAAACCATTCAGCTCCTTGACATTTTCATTAATTTTTAACTGTGAAAATCCCATGTAATATACTTTGATCATATTCATCTCCTATCCTCTACTATTCCCAGATCCAGCACTCCTTCTTACTCTGTCAAATTTGTGTCCGCATTTTAGTTTTGAACATATTGAGTTAAGTTTGTACTAGCCATATATTATTTTGTATGTGGCCATCTTCTACACTATAGTCAACCTTTCAGGGACTACAAGCCTAAAGAAAATTCACTTGGGCCTGCACAAACACTGCAGCCTGCATGCTTCCCAGGAGGTCCACAATGATGTAGGACGCAGGTGAGAATTTCACCCAAATTGGACCTCAAGCTGTTAGACCCACATAGGCCACCTGAAGTGGGAACTACCACTTTCCCCCATCCCCTGGGTTTCACTTTCCTTCCTGCCCACTTCCCTACTAGGCAAGACCAGTGGCCTGACAAATACCTGCCCAAACACTGCAGTCCTTGAACCTCACAGGAGGTCCAAAGTAGCCAAGGGCCCAGGAAGTCCACAGTAACCAGAGGCATAAGAGGCCTACTCTAACCAGAAACACAGGGGTCCTACCCTAACCAGAGGCGCCACTGCCTGCCTCCAAGGAACATGACCCTAACTCAGGTCACAGAGCTCTACTTGTCTCTAAGAAGACCAGTTTCAGTTAGAAACACTGATACCAGTTAACACAAAAAAAGACCCAGATGTCTAGTGGCAAGTGCAAGGATGTAAATGACAGAACCCAATGCAATTTGACACCATCAGAACCCAGTCCTCCCATCATAGCAAGCCCTGGCTATACTAACAAACGCAAAAAACTGACACAAAATCCCATCCAGCAATAAAAATAACAGGACCTAAATATCATGTCTTAAATATCTCTCAACATCATTGGACTTAATTCCCCAATACAACAACATAGACTAACAGATTTTATACTCAAGCAAGATCCAGCATTTTGCAATATACAAGAAACATACCTCAGTGACAAAAGAAGATACTACTGGTCTACCTAGCAGTATGCATGTAAAAGAATACAAACTGATCCATATTTACTGCCTTGTACAAATGTCAAGACCTAGTGGATCAAAGACCTCCCCATAAAACCAGATACACTGAATATAATAGAAGAAAAATTGGGAAAGAGTCTCAAACTCATTGCCGCATGGGAATTTTTTTTTTTAACAGAACACCAATAACTAATGTTCTAAGATCGAAAATGGATAAATGGGACCTCATGAAACTGAAAGGCTTTGAAAGGCAAAAGACACCATCAAGAGGACAAATTGGCAACCTACAGACTGGGAAAATAATCTTCACAAACCCTACATCCAACAGAGAAATACAGTCCAAATATATAAAGAACTCATGATGTCAAACTCAAAAAACTCAAATAACACAATTTAAAAATTGGATACAGAGCTAAACAGAGAATTCACAACAGAAGTATTTTGAATGGCTGAGAAGCACTTAAAGAAAATTTCAATTTCTTTTCTTTTCTTTTTTTTTTTTTTTTTTTTTTTTTTTTTTTTTTTTTTTTTTTTTTTTTTTTTTTTTTTTTTTTTTTTTTTTTCTGAGACAGGGTTTCTCTATATTGCCCTGGCTGTCCTAGAACTCACTTCTTAGTTTGTAGACCAGGCTGGCCTCGAACTCAGAAATCTACCTGCCTCTGCTCCCAAATGCTGAGATTAAAGGGTGTGCCACCACTGCCTGGCAGAACAGTTGTTTCTTTACTACCTATTACATAAATCAGAGTCAATACACTCTCTTCATTTTCTCGATCTTTTAGATATAAGAAGGCAAACTAAAGTGTTTTCCAGAGATCCATCTAAAAATAAGGCATTTCTTTTAAGGTAATAATGGGCTGTTTAGTCAAAAAGGTTCTTGATAAGGTAGTATATATGATTTGAGAAACACATGGCTGCTATTTAATATTTTAACTAAAATGATCCATAGTGGAAATGGCCTTATCTCAGGATCATGCTTCCCTCTGCTCAGTCCCCACTCTACTTTCAAACTAGCACCTAGCTCAGGAAACTCTGACACCCAAATTCCTTATCTATTTTCCTACCAGGCTTAACTCAATTAAGGAAATCCTTCACAAACATGCCCACAGTCCAATCTAAACTAACTAGTTCCTCCTTGAAACAGTCTTCCCTATTGAATCAATTAGACAATTGAAACTAATATAATTTATTACAAATAAATTATAAATCTAAAATAGGTATACTCTGGACATCAAATTTATGGAAGGATGTGGCCTCTATCTCAGCTCCTTTTTACTTGAAGGATTATTTTTAAGATATGGCAATGATGTCCTCATTGCTTAGATATGTTGCAAAATACTGAGTACTTTGTAACAAATTTTCTGAGGAAGAAATGAAATTAGCATATAATATTAATGGCAAAACTAACATCATATATGTTACATATTGATGAAAGGGAGCCATACACATCCCAGACATGTCCTTTTTTCATAAAAGATGTTGTCAATTTATGACTTCATTTGGATATACAGAATAAAATTATAATATACACTTTTTATATGTTTATCTGCAGTAGTTGGGCAATCTTGCTTTGCTTAACCAAAGAAAAATGGCAATAATACTATCTAGAATAGAGATTTATTGGAGCAGACTGTTTAACAAGAAGTAGTGAATATTTCCCTTTGATTCTGAAACTTTCATAATTTTGTTCGACATGGACCAATGCATCTGAGGCTCTGCAGTAAGATAAAATATAGCCCAAATTTTCCTTATTAAGTCAATCACAGTGCAATTTGCTGTTATTAGTATCTGTGGATGACATGTCTGAAACCACCCCAAAGCTAAAAGGCAAAAGTTAGGGGATTTCTAAAACAACTTACAGAAAAAATTTCTGTTTGTAATATTTATTCTGCAATTAACTATGGCTATGAATTGTAGCATAAATAGGTATCTATACAGACCTTTTTATGTCCTTAGCTATCAACCATGTTAAGGTTGAATGTACAGTTTCTACATTTGCTAAAATTCAAACTCATTACATTGAAGCTTCCCTATATTCTTAGTTGAGATTAGGACTCTAATTATACAATATAGTGTGTGCAATAATGGGCTCAGAAGCAAGGTGGGCATTTGGAATGTCTGGTTGGCATATCACAGTATGTGACAGTTTAATTGAAAGGCTCCTCAATGAGATTCACTTTTGTTGTAAGACTGAATTACTCTTAATCCAAGACCATTGCACAGACTTATACAAATGCCAATTTTAAATAAACCTTCTCATTACAGTTTTCTATATTTTAATAGGGACATGTCTCAGTTTTATGTAGACTTTATATTCATGATATCCTTTGATAATGTATACTCAGATAATTATGGAATTTGAATCATGCCCCTAAAGACTGGAGGTCAGATTTAGATCACATTATTTTAGGACTTATCAATGATCAACTATTCTATAATACTATTACCTATCCATTTTTATTGGGATAAATGGGAAGATAAATTTCTACCACAAAACGTTCCATACTATTCAAGGAAGAAGGGATGGATGATTAATCTTGCTTCATTCTCTAATTGCCTTTAAGAAAATAAAATAATCCTGGGCCTACTTTTCATATACCATGGCTAGCTAAATCTTTTTTCACAAAGCTATACAAAAATTTATAAAATTACATTGAAAAAATAACAATGTAAATGCCTTTATACTACACTTGCTGAACACAATAAAGCAGTAGATGATAGATTACTATATAGATAGGTAGATAGATAGATAGATAGATAGATAGATAGATAGATAGATAGATAGATAGATAGCATGGGAAACCATATGCCTTTTAATAAGGCAAACAATGAAGTGACACTTAGTCTTGTCATTTTTGATCTACTACTATAATTGATATAAGTGCTCTCATTGGTTTGTGAACTAGCAGATCACACATTCCAAATATTATAACAAAATTGTCCATTAGTATTCTGATGCACCGTGTCCTGTTGGAAAATCTGGGGACATCAATTACTTCAACCAAATATAGTAAATCAAAATTATGTGTGCCAACAAATGTAAATCATTCAAAATGGAATGTCAAGGACTTTGAAGGTTGACTGCTAATAATTGAGCTGACAACTGACAAAACAGACCTATAGTAAACGTCAATATTCCAGCCATAGCCCAGTACATTTTAACTAGCAAATAATATCACCCTTTAATAACAATATCCAATTTAGATTGTTATTTGAAAACTGTTTGAAACACAACTATTTGAAGATTGACTAGAGAGAAGATACATATAAAGAATCAGATGCTCTTATAATGTGAACAGCGATATTGTTTATTTCTCATGTAAACAGCACATTTTTATGCAAAAAGATGTTAGCAAAACTCCTGTTTCTTTGAAAACATTGAGAGTATTGTTGGTTGTAGGGAATTGCAGGCTGGTCTCCAGTTGAGCTGAGGTCTGAACCCTGATGGTCATAATTCACCAACATGACACAGTAGGCGTTCCCTCATGCTCCTGGAACTCTGGCCCCTGCCTAAGGTACCACCTCCCACAGCCCCCACAAGAGAAGCATAGTCAGTAGTCATGTAAGCAATGGCCCAAGCTTCTGATCTTCAGGCTAAACTTCCCAGTTACCTAGCAACAGTGAAGACCATAAAAAGGGCTGTTAGGCCCCCTCCTCTCTCTCTTACTCCTTTGTTCCTTTACCTCTCACTTCTCTCTCCTCTTCCCTTTCTCTTTGTCTTCTTCTTTCCTCTCCTCTCTCCCTCTTTCTCTCTAGCCTTCTCTCTCTCTTTCAACAAGGTTATTTTTTTATCTTTATATTTAACTATCTAGACTAAATCTGGAAGACTTCATTTGACTCAATATAACGTATTAGTAAATATGTAAACATCTGTGACCTTGACTGTTAGAGACTGAATTTTCAATCCTTTCTTACCCAAAAGGTTTATATTTTATTTAGAAAAGCATGAACTTTCCCATGAACCAATCCCAAACTATCAGTAAGTTGAAGGTGACATGTTTCGAGCTATGTTATACAAACAAGATATTTGAAATGCTGAGTATTTAATCTGATAGAAAGTGATAAATATTAAAGTTGAATTGAGTTCCCAACAACTCCTCTCCTAAACAATAAACACACATACTCAGAAAATAGAAATATTCAAAACTTATTAAACTATTACATTCCTAGTTTTCCATGAAACTACACTAGCTGAAAGTATAGGGTATTTTCATAATTTCTAATTATTTATTGAAATCAGTATCTGGTTTCAGAATTTAAATTCATTTTAAATTTAAAACATCCATTTACAGCCAGGAGAATTTCCCAGACACCAGTAAGCAAGAGACTCCCAGGACCCAACATGGATGACGTTTGCTGAAATAACTAACAAAGTGGAGGGAGAAACTGTAGAGACCATATCCAGAGGTTAGGCAAGGCCCCTGGTTGAGGGGTGGGGCCACCCACTTACCTCCAAATTTTTAACTCAGAATTACTCCTATCTAAAAAAAAAAAAAAAATACTGAAACACAGTGTAGAGCAGAGACTGAAGGAAAGTCCATCCAGAGACTGTGACACCTGGGGATCCATCCCATATACAGGCACCAAACTCGGACACTATTTTGGATGCCAAGAATTGCTTGCTGACAAGAGCCTGATATAGCTATCTCCTGAGAGGATCTTCCAGAGCTTGACAAATAGTTTCAGATGATGATAATCATCCATTGGACTGAGCATGGGGTCTCAAAAATTGAGAAGTTATAGGAAGGACTGAAGGAGCTGAAGAGATTTGCAGTCCCATAAGAAGAACAATATGAACCAACCAGACCCTCCAGAGCTCCGAGGGACTAACCACCAATCAAAAAGTACACATGGAGATACCCATGTCTCCAGCTGCATATTTAGCAGAGGGTGGCCTTATCTGGCATCAAAGGGAGGAGAGGACCCTTGGTTCTTTGAAGTCTCTGTACCCCAGTGTAGGGGAATGCCAGGAGAGTGAGGTGTGAGTGGGTGAGTAGGTGGGGAAACACCTTTCATAGAAGCAGGGGGAGGAGGAATGGGATAGGGGCTTTCTGGCGGGGGATCAGATAAGGGCTAACATTTGAAATATAAATCAATAAAATATTCAATAAAATAAAAATCTATTTACATTTATTTAATTTAATATATTATAAAGACACTACAGTACATGCACATGTGTTTTATGGCAGTTTCCTACAAATTCTGAATTGAAACATTCCATCCAGTAGTGAGTCAGGAAGGTCATGAGCCTCAGTAGATAAAGGAATTATCATTGGAAGACCCACAAAACAATCTGCTCCAGTAGGTGAGAGGACAATTATCAGGAGTTGATTTATCTCCTTCCACAGTGGGCTCTTGGCTCAAACATATCTCACTGGCTTCTAACTATTTCTCTTTGCATTCATTTCTTTTATTCTTCCATTAATCTTATGTAATTTAGGTTGTCCATTTTAAGAAAATTTTTATTTTAACCTACTTAACTACTTAATGTGGTTTAACACCTAGTTCCATCTAGAGATTTTAAGAAATTAGAAGAAAACACTGTTCTGCTGTGGACTGAAACTCTGGAATTTTCAATGGTAGTGTGAAAGAAGTCAGTAGAAGTTTGAAAGAAGACTAAGCCTTTACCTAAAATAGGAGTTAAAATTAATGAAGTCTAAATCTTGTCTTTCCTATTTAATATGATGCACAGCAATCACGTGTTGATAGTCAGTACTTTAACTATAATTACTAAAATGGCTGGTGATGTGATTCTACACTAAATTTGAATATTTGAAGTTATAAGAAAATTGGCAATATAAATCTCTTGCTATGGCTTAAGATCCTCAATAAAGCCACATTTTTGGCTCTATGATCCAGAGTAATTTATATTGCTTTTTCTTGAATTTATTCTTTGCAAACTTGTATATATATATTATAAAATTGTTTGAGTAGGCATGTGTATTTTTATGTGTATGTCTCTTCATAATTTGGAATGAAACATTCTCTGTGTGTTTTAATTTTAGGCATTTGAATTAAAAACACTAAAAATTTCTTCTAAAGTGTAATTTATTTTTTACATGAAATACTTTATAAAGAATTTAAAGAAATAAAATGTAAATAATTTATTTATTAAATAATTATGTATTTTGAATTTCAAAATATTGAAAAATTATTCTAAATAAGTTATTCATTTATCAGTAGTGACAATGTAAGAAAATATGAGGCAAATTAATAAAAGGCAAATAATTTATTTAATAAACCATGGAGATAGTGATGGGTTTTTAGTGGTTTATTTGAACTGATGAGTCCAAAACACAGTTAAAGTTAATTAAGTTCATTTATTGTTTAATATTTCATTGGCATTAAAGTAGATGTTATATTTTTCATAACTTAGGAAAAATATATCCATGTTAGTGTATTTGGAATATTCATCGTAGGAAAATAAAGGGATGTATTATTTTTATATGAAATTATGGCTCAAGCCATGAGATATTGAGTTCAAATTAACAAATACTGTTAGGAATTATGAGGACTTTGAAACCCCTTCTATTACATGGCACATGACATAGCGCATTATATTTTTATCATAATCATTTTCAAATCAATGATGTAATTTATCAATCAAAGTGAGGAGATAACGTCATATTGCGATTTTGTTTATATCATATTAACTGAACTCATCCATATTTAGGAACTTAAATAATACCTTTAATGAATATGGATATGAATATGAGTGTAAATAAAGTATCTAGTAAGCAAGTGAAATAAAAGCACCATTCTTACTGAGCATTCATTCATTCATTCATTCATTCATGTCAATCCTAGATAATATCCTAGGAAATTCTTTAACTCATCTAAGAAATATACCCTAGGACAAAGGAAAACTTTTTACCTCACAATTTTTATGGCAATGATAAAAATAATAAATATCTATTATCACATTTTAATATCTATGATAGAAAAATATTCCATGAATTCTCAGGGAAATGTTCCTTTTTATATAGTAAAGATTTTTTAAAAATTCTAATTATGCTTCAATGAAATAGATGTGTTCTTTTATATTATATTAATTAAATTTGTATAAGGTTCTCTCCCTTTAGAACTTTTTAATCTGAGCTGATCTGTGGGCTAATGGAAAAATGTATGGCCTGTGAATCCTAATATTCTCTCTGAAATTAAACTATCCCTGTGATTCTGAGTCACTTAACCTCAACGAACATCATTTGCTTCATCCATAAAATTGAGGGTGATTATTAAACTAGATCAGAGATTCTTAAACTTTATTTTCCAAATCTTGTTTCATTATTGTCCTTTATTTTCATTGTTATTTAATATGAAAATTCTTCCCTAAAATAAGATCTTTTTAAAGGTAAATTTTTCTTAGCCTTTAGAAAAAAAGAACATGAACATAATTGATCTGAGTAAGAAGATATTTTAAAATTCTAAAAGTTGTATTTTCATTTAAATTTTAATTACATCTGGAGAAAGTAATCCAAAGAGGGTTTTATTTATACTTTATCAAGGGTGAGTGTGCAATGCCAAGAATGTCTCAACTCAATGATCTACATCCTTAAAACTCGAAAATTCAAATTGGGTTGACAAATTTTAATGTGTAATAAATACTTCCCAAGCTCTGATTAGAGAATTCCCCTTTCTCCTTTTACCTGAGAGGTTTCCTCTGTTTCCTACACATTTTGAATATAAATGGGTCTTCATAAATGTAAAGTGAATATCAATTTATTATCAAATGCACATGGTATTTTTAAAGTATCTGATACTCTGTAATCTACAACATTTCAAAAGACTAAAAATAAAACTAAAATTTTATTCCTTTAGTCATTAGCATGTTTTGTGGTGTCTGAAACAGATAAATAAAGTCAATGATAATAAAGTTGAAGAATTATGTTATAAAAATACAACACTAATATGGATACCTGGAAAAATATAGGAACATGAAAAACCTCAGATAGTGTACCATTTTAACCAGCACTACAATAACCTGCAAATGTTGACACAAACTAACCTATTGGCCTCTTAGAGATCTGTGTAATGTCACTTTGTTTATCTATCCACAGGAATTAAACCTTTGAATTGATTGCTTCCCTTCCAATTGTCATTGTTCTTAGCTTTGCTGTACTTCCCTGGAGGAAGGACAGATGTTTTGTAATTATTTTGTTCTGTTATAAAACAGCATCTATAATTATAAAACCAATTGTCATTATGATTCATTAGAACACATAGTTATATTTTTATGCATATTATCCAGTGTTGTTATTTAAGATCTCTTAATGTTACATGTCTTACTGATGCTACGTTTTTTATTTTAAAATAACTTACTTAGTAGTTTTGAAAAGGTTCTTATTTATATTTTTATTGGGTAATTTATTTATTTATATTTCAAATGTTAGCCCTTTCTCAGTTTTCCCTGTGCAAAACCTCTAAACCATCTTCCCTTATCCTGCTTCTATGAAAGTAATCCCCCACCTACCCACCCAATCTCACCACACTGCCCTGGCATTCCCCTATACTGGGATATCACAAGACCCAGCACCTGTCCTCCCAGTGATGCCAGATAAAGCCATCATCTGCTACATATGCAGCTGGAGGCATGGGTCCTTCCATGTATATTTTTTGGTTGGTGGTTTAGTCCCTGGGAGTTCTGGGGGAACTGGTTGGTTCTTATTACTCTTCCTGCTTTGGGTCTGCAAACCCCTTCAGCTCCTTCAGTTCTTTTTGTTTAGCCCAATGGTTGGCTGCTAGCATCCGAATTTGTTTTTGTCAGGGTCTGGCAGAGTCTCTCAGGAGATGGCTATATAAGACTCCTGTCAGCAAGCACTTCTTGGTATCCACAATAGTATTTGCAATTAGTGTCTATATATGGGACAATTAGTGTCTTATATATGGGATCCCTAGGTGGGGCAGTCTTGAGTTGCCCTTTCCTTCAGTCTCTGCTCCCCAATTTATCCCCATATTTCCTTTAGACAGGAGAAATTCTGGTTAAAATGTGGACATGAATGAGTGGCCGCATTCCACAGCCAGGGACCTTGCCTAAATATGGATATGGTCTCTACAGGTTCTCCCTCCCTTTTGTTGGGTATTTCAGCTAATGCTATCCATGCTGAGTTCTAGGAGCCTCTTGCTTTCCTAGCATCTGGGACTTTCTAGTGACCACCCCCGTTTCCCCATCCAACATTGCTACATATCTCTGTTCAAATTCCTGATCCTCTCTATATCAGCCCTACTCATCCCATACCTGATACTGCCCGCTTTTTCCCCACATCTATTACTCCAAAGTCCCTCCCACCCTCTACCTCCTGTGAGTATTTTGTATCCTCTTCAAAGAAAGACTGAAGCATCCACATTTTGGTTTTCCTTCTTCTTGTGCTTCATATGGTCTGTGAATTGTATTATGGGTATTACCAGGTTTCTAATATCCACTTATCAGTGAGTGTATTCCATGTTTGTTCTTTTGTGACTGGGTTTCCTAACTCAGAATGGTACTTTATTGTTCCATCCATTTGTTAAATATTTCATAAAGTCAGTCATCAATGGCAAGAGAGTCCCTGTGAAGGTTGTGTCCTAGTATAGGGGATTGCCAGCACCAGGAAGTAGGAATGGGTGGGTTGGGGAGCAAGAGAGAGGGGAGGGGAGAGGGGATTTTCTGAGGGTAAACTAGGAAAGAGGATAGATAACATTTGAAATATAAATAAAGAAAAAAAATCATGAAATCATTGTTTATAATAGATGAGTAGTAATCCATTGTGAAATGTACCACATTTTCTGTATCCATTCCTTTTTTGAGGGACATCTTGGTTCTTTCCAGCTTCTGAATATTATAAATAAGGCTGCTATGAACATAGTAGAGCATATGTCCTTGTTATATGTGGGGGAATTCTCTAGGTATATGTCCAGGAGTGATAAAGCTGGGTCCTCTAAGTAGGCACTAGCTGTCCTATGCAGTAGTGTCTGAGTTTAATGACTGATTATGGGATGGATTCCCCCCCCCCGCCCTGGTGGGGTAGTCTCTGTATGGTCCATCCTTTCATCTTAGCTCTAAACTTTGTCTCTGTAACTCCTTTCATGGGTATTTTGTTTCCTATTCCCTGGAGGAATGAAGTATCCAGGCATTGGTCTTCCTTCTTGATTTTCTTGTGTTTTGCAAATTGTATCTTGGGTATTCTAAGTTTCTGGGCTAATATCCATTTATCAGTGAGCGCATATCCAATGACTTCTTTTGTGATTGGGTTACTCACTAAGGAGTATATCCTCCAGATACACCCATTTGCCCAAGAATTTCATGAATTCATTTTTTTAATAGTGGAATAGTACTCCATTGTGTAAATGTACCACATTTTCTGTATCCATTCCTCTGTTGAGGGAAAGAACCTGATATAGCTGTCTCGTACAGAAGTGGATGCTCATAATCATCTATATGATGGAACACAGGGCCCACAATGGAGAAGCTAGAGATAGAACCCTATCAGCTGAAGGGGTCTGCAACCCTAGAAGAGGAACAACAATATGAACTAACCAGAACCCCCAGAACATGTGTCTCTAGCTCTACATGTAGCAGAAGATGGCCTAGTCGGCCATCATTGGGTGGAGAGGCCCCTTGGTGTTGTTATCTTTATATACCCCAATACAGGGGAATGCCAGGACCAAGAAGTGGGAGTGGGTGGCAGGGGAACAGGGCGGGGGAGGGGGGTAACTTTCAGGATAACATTTGAAATGTAAATTAAGAAAATATCTAATAAAAACTAATTGAAAAAAAAAGGTGGGTCCTCGAGTAATACTATGTTCAGTTTTCTGAGGAACCACCAAACTGATTTTTAGAGTGGTTGAATCAGCTTGTAATCCCACAAAAAAAAAAAAAAAAAAAAAAAAAAAAATGGAGGAATGTTCCTCTTTCTCCACATCTTCCCTAGCATCTGCTGTCACCTGAGTTTTTTATCTTAACCATTTTGACTGGTGTGAGGTGGAATCTCAGGGTTGTTTTGATTTGCATTTGCCTGATGAGGAAGGATTTTGAACATTTCTTTAGGTGCTTCTCGACCATTTGGTATTCTTCAGTTGAGAATTATTTCTTTAGCTCTGTTCCCCATTTTAATAGGTTTATTTGGTTCTCTGGAGCCAAAATTCTTGAAAAAAAAAATATGATATTACCCTATATAGGATGTAGAATTGGTAAAGACCTTTTCCCAATCTGTTGGTTGCAATTTGTTCTATTAGAGTTTCCTTTGCTTTACAGAAGCTTTGCCATTTTATGATCTGCCCAGTCTAGGCACATAGCATGTATTCATATTAATTGTGTTGTGTTTTCATTGCTGGGGCATATTTAGGTTAAGGATTTACTGAAAGAAAATGGCACACAATATATTGATTTGAATTTAACTAACCTGAGATAAAAATTCCCTGCCCCCCAACCCCTAAATGGGGCTTGGGAAGGGAAGGGAAGGGAAGGGAAGGGAAGGGAAGGGAAGGGAAGGGAAGGGAAGGGAAGGGAAGTATAGCAGTATGAATTCAAAGCTGACTGGGTTTGAAGGGCTTACAAAGAATGGCAGAGAGGCATCTACACCCGAGAGAGCCTTTCTGTGTTTGCTTCCCTGTATCCTTCACTCCCCACCCTGCTTTCCCCACCTCCAAACAGAGACACAGACAACATGAGTCTTTTTACACTCAGCTTCTCCCTGTGAATAAAGAATTGGGAGACAAGGGCACAAAAAGTTTTGGACCAGGTATTCATTGATATAAAGAGAGAAATATAATCTTTTGATATCTAAAGATGGTATAAAGATATATTTCTCTAATAAGTCTTACAGGACTACAGAGAAATTTGGGGTTTAAATCCTTGTTTGACAAGCTACCTTTTATAAGCAGGTATAGTGTTTAAAGATGGGAAATCTCACCTGTGGTTCAGAATTAGATAGGGAATATTAGTCACTGACTCCAAGTAGAGAGAGCAGTGATAATCGCCTGCTATGAACAGGTATTAATTAATAGAAGTCTGTGAAACCAGATAGAGAGTATAACAGATAGATATTGTAATAGGTATTAATTAAATAAATGTCTGTAGCTCCTGGTAGGGAGCACCACAGATAGATGGAATAACAGGATGGCTGCTCTAGGCAGAGATCTTAACAATTAAAAACGATTCTTCCTATAGGCAGACATTAGTGGAAGTTTGACTTAATTGTTTTAAAGATGGTATAAAGATATATTGCTCTAATAAGTCTTTCAGAATACTCATATTCTTTCTAACGTGGGATCCACTGGGATTTTGGGTTTAAATCCTGGTTTGACAAGCTGCCTCATATAAGCAGATATAGAAAGGAAAGGGAAAGGGAAAGGGAAAGGGAAAGGGAAAGGGAAAGGGAAAGGGAAAGGGAAAGGGAAAGGGAAAGGAAAGGAAAAGGAAAGGAAAAGGAAAGGAAAAGGAAAGGAAAGGAAAGGAAAAAGAAAAGGAATAAGGAAAGGAAAAAGAAAAGGAATAAGGAAAGGAAAAAGAAAAGGAATAAGGAAAGGAAAAAGAAAAGGAATAAGGGAAGGGAAGGGAAGGGAAGGGAAGGGAAGGGAAGGGAAGGGAAGGGAAGGGAAGGGAAGGAAAAGAATGGAAAAGAAAGGAAAAAGAAAAGGAAAATAAATGTGTGAAGCAATTGTTTTAAAGATGGTATGATAAAGTCTCCTGGAGACTAATATTCTCTAATGTGGACTCCATGGGGATTTTGCATTTAAATCCTGACATAACAAAATAGAAAGGCCTAAATAGGCTAAAATGTGTGTGGTTTTGTGTATTATTGTTTTATTGTTGTTTATTGTTTTATTGTTCTTCTAGGACAGAGGACAAGCTACAGGTTTTCCTGGTTACCTGCTGGAGGATATGTTGATTTAGAGAAAAGGTTTTTTTCTTTGTGTTCTTGTTAAAGGTGATTAAGGCATTTACACCTTCCAGAGTTATATGGATCAGATTTGATAGAGGGAGACCCCTGAAGTACTATATTCCAGAGAATCAAACAAAAATGGTTATCTTGATGATACAAAATTTTGTTTTGATATTTATATATTACAGAATATACAGCTTTGGTGAATTTTATCTTCAGACATGCTAAACTGACTGACTTGTCTGAACTCCTGATGTCTTGTTTTTTTTCATCCATATCCAGTCAGGACAGTCATCAGAGACTAATACAATCATTAGTGTGGCCTTCTTAAGGCCAATCATCTCCCTCATTTCCCTTCCCTTTCTATTCCCTTCAAAAATATCTCAACACCCATATTCAGCTTGAAGTTATGAAGAGTCATTGTCCCAGTTTCCTAAGCTTTGGGTCTAAGAGTGGTTATTGTAGGTTGTATTTGATACTAACAATTTTGGAGTACAGGGTTTAGACCCAGTCCTTCTATTGCTGTTATTATAAACAGATCTGAGATTTTTAAGCCTGTGAGTTAAGGGCCAAATAGGAAATTCATGGCTCTGAGTTTATTTTTAGGGTGTTTTCGGTTAATTTCATTAGATATGGCTGAGAGTAGTTAAAAGAGGACAGTCTAGATTATTTCTCATAGATAGTTGGTTATCAAAACTGTCAGAAGCCCACAGAATGTAAAGTTTAATATTATTTACTCACTGGTTGACACTAGTCTGCTCCTGACATCTTTTTCTGTCTTGGATTCAAAGAAGAAACTGAGCATCTTTGAATTACTCCAGTTGTGGAGAAATAGCCACTAGGCAGGAATTGCCTCATTTCATTTACAGAGATAATACTGTCCAAAGAAATGACACAATTACAGGTTAGGACAGCTTGATTCTGCTGAGATATTCCTGTTTCTCTGAGTCTGTGAGATGACCCGGGCAAGTAGGTTGAAGATCGATGCTCTAACATGTGAAAGTAAAGGACTATGCAAGTGATCAGTGGTCTCTATAAATTGGCTAAGTTTTGGAAGCTATGTTAGGCTTCCTAAATATTTCCAGTTAATAACAGTCATTCCTGGATTTCTGATGGCATTGAATAGTCTCCTAGCCAACCTAGGCTTTTTACTTTGAGAGGAACAGATTTGAGAGGATGGTATTCAGATGGAATTCAATCAAAAGCCAAGAAATAGCCAGGTGTAGAACTATAATCTTTTAAGTAAGAATAGAATACAGAGGTTCTTCTTAATTAACAAAGATGCTGGACTGTGTGTTAGGTCTCTTGTACTTTATAAATTACAAAATCATAATAGTTATGTTCAATTATATCTGCGATAAAATAATCTTTTAATTAGACAGAAAGGGGGAAATGTTGTGGATAGCCCAAGGGCTAATTATATTTTATGTTCATTCCGTTGTCCACTGAGAGGTTGGGAACACGTTATGAGTCAGCTCTCAGGTGATTTTTCTATAAACCTGCTTCCCACCTAATTTGTAAAATGAAGGAGAACTGATGATTGGGCAGATAAAGGGAAGGTGGAAAGAGAGGATGTAGAAGAGAAGGAAGAAAAGCAGAAAAGGAACACATGGTCTCGAGAAACCACAAGTTATAAGGGGTCTCATAGATGTGGAAGATGGTAGTGTAGTGGTAGATCTGCCAATCTAGGTGCATAATATTTATTCATGTTGTGTGTATATACATATATATACATATACATATATATATATATATATATATATATATATATATATATATATATATATATATATATATATATATATATATATATATATATATATATATATATATATATATATATATATATATATATATATATATATATATATATATATATATATATATATATATATATATATCCTGTAATACTTTGTACATATAACAGGATCATCTGTATTTTATTTGTCTTTTTCTAGAATTAGTCATTTATTCATAAATTCCTTGTCAATTCTGATTAAAAGATGGGTACTTCAAAATCAACAATATGTATTACTTCAGGTTGTGATGGCAGAGTTCTCTATGTAATTTTACACTATTGAATTTGTTCAACTTCATCAGTATGTATTCTTAAACAGTACACAATTTGCTTTATTTATTTTATACTACTTTTTTAAGTGATCACAAGTTAAGAGACAAGGACCATTGAAGACGGTTTTTGAAGTGTTCAAGTTGTGAAGACTTTCTATTTTTAAAAATCAGGATATTAGCAGAAGATATGAGACATGGGAAATAATTATGGATTAAAGTGGCATGTTTTTTTTATGTCAAGTTGGAAAAGCATAAATTATTGTTTTAATTGTTAATTGGATTTAAGATATAAGAACAAAGAAAGAGTGTTAATATGGTATTATCTAGAACATATTGGACAAGGTTCATAGGTGTGGGAGACTACCTTTAGTATTAATATATGAAACCTCAATCTATGATGGGTAATAACATTTTCTAAATAGGGAGTCCTGAACAATATAGGAGATGGAAAAATTAACTGAAAGCAAACAAGCTAGCAAGAATCCATGCATTTATTCTCTCTCTTTTCCTAACTGTTGATATGAACGCTAAAGTTCCAACCTTGCCTTACCAGCAATAATAAAGTATAACCAGGAATTATAAGTCAAATAAAACCTTTTTTCCTTAATTTGCTTTTTGATAAAGCATTTTATTACAATAGAAATGACATAACATAACCTCATATATTGAGAACATGAATCAGTAAGAGTTGATTGCAGAAGAGTTTTATTAAAAATATCAGAGTTCTTCTAATATATCATATTTTAAAAGAGAGACTTATAAATACATAATATCTAAAATTGATTAGACTTGATATAAAGTTTTTTTTTCTTATTTTTGTTATATAGGACAGTTGGTACACATGTACTGGAACATATTTAATTAAAAGTAGATTTACTCATCAGTGGCTTCTTCACAATTAACTTTTTTATTTAGTTTTATGCTTTATTTCTTATACAGCAATCAATTTACACTTACACATTCTACTGAGGTTCTCAATTTCTTAATGTGTTATATTCTCTGATGAATAATTATTATTTAACTACTATTGGCAGATAATATCTATTGAATGGTATTACAAAGGAAGGTAAGAGAAGCTACATCCCTGAGAGCACAGGGTATTTGATAAAGCAACTTAACTTTTATAACAATTTGGATTGTGAAACTTGAATGACACTGTTTGAAAAGCCATAAAGAGCTCTCTCATGTGCTTGAAATACTTGGGTACTTTCAAGATTGTGTGCCTCTGATGAGAGCCTTGCCATTAAAGTCACTCTCATGGTTGGCTCCTGTGCTGATTTCTCATTAAAGAATACTTTTATACAGTTTGTGATTATTAGATGTGATCCATTACGGACTGACTGTAGTCACTAGCCAGGGGCTTTTGAGTAAGAAGGAGAGTGCTTTTGTCATTAAGATGTGCCAAGTTTCCTGTGGATAGTTAAAGAGCTTTAGGATCCCAGTGATGAACCAGGGAGTTTCCGATGAGGAACAAGTGCATGCCTATTTTTTTTTTCCGATTTCCTAAAAATGTAGAAAGTAAGGTGACACAGTCTCTTTGTAAATGGTAAAGCAAATAGTTCAATGCCATTAGACATGGTTCAAACTTCTTTGCAAGCTATATTTTCAGGAGAGCTCTTTTAATTAAGCTGTGAACACCAACTTTAACAGTCTTAGTTTAATCCATAGACTTTAATTAAACTATTGTCAACATTACACTGTTCAACTATAGATAACTCAGAAAAAGTGTAATATACTCTAACCTTCACATATTATACACAGAGAATATATTATTTTATAGAATAAGTTTGTTAAATGGGCATAATAATATATTAGATATAAATAATGAGTTAGTATTACAGCATGCACCGAACACCTATAAGGCCTAGGTTTAAACTCAAGCAGCACAAAGCAATGCAATAGAAAATAGTGAACTTCTTGAAATTGTATACATCAGAATACAATTATGGAGAGAAGTTTCACCCTACTGAAGAATTTTTTAAATCTACATTCTATAATAAATTTTTATCTGCTCAAGAAATTTATAATCATTATAAAAATGTAATAAAATTATATGATTTCCAATATCTTTTTTTTTCTTTTCACTGCTAACTGCTTAACCTAAACCTGTTTTTAATGTTTTCAAAAACTTTTCCTCCCAGTACATTTGTAGAAAATTTTCTGGTGTCTTTGACTTTTTTTTTTTTTTTTTAATTACTGAAGTTACATTATGAGAAGATTTTAGTGTCTCTATGATGACCATTGCATTACCTAGGCAAACTTTAAATTTTACTTCTTGATTAACACAATTAATTTCAAATGTGTAAGAATTTATAATGAGAGGACACTCCATGCAGCAGGACCCTTGCACACCCAGGACATCAGAATCATGGGTGAGTGGAATGCAATCACAGCTCCAAAGAATCCCTGAGGGTCTTGTGCCAGCAGAAAAAGGGACAAAGGAACCCCGTCTGACAAGAGGATGGGAAGATGGCCAGGCCCGTCATCTTCCGCCTGAACCCAGTGGAGGGTGCCAAGGTCCCTAGGGGACACTCCACACTGCAGGACCCCTAGCACACACCGGACCTCAGGATTGCTGGAGAGCATGTAGGCAGCAGAAGAAACAGAGCTTCTTGGACAGGGTCCTGTAGGGCCTTTATCACCAGCCAAAAGGCAGAGCTGAGACCAAGAACCCTGGGCACCTTTCTTGCCAGAGAATAGTTGGTATACAAGGAGGGCTCTGACCTCAGTATTCAGGAGGTGGATCAGAGCTCCAGAATTCTGGATACCTGCCCTGCAAAAGGAGAGCTTGCCTACATAGAGTGCTCTGACCACTGGGAATCAGGTGAGAGTTGGACTCCCAGGAGTACTGACAGAGGCTAACAGGCTCCAGGCAAAGACAGCTAGAATATTATCACCAGAGTACCAGATGGCTAAAGACAAATGTAAAAACCTTACTAACAGAAACCAAGACCACTGGGCATGATCAGAACCCAGCACACCCACCACAGCGAGTCCTGGATGCCCCAACACACCCAAAAAGCAAGACATGGATTTAAAATTGTATCACATGATGGTGGTAGAAGATTTTTTTTTCAACTTTTATTAGATATTTTCTTCATTCACATTTCAAGTGCTATCCAGAAAT
>LR753306.1:1771684-1842440 GCA_902729485.2 Mus minutoides | reverse complement strand
CCCCTGTATTGGGGCATATAAAGTCTGCATGACCAAGGGGCCTCTCTTCCCACTGATGGCCAACTAGGCCATCCTCTTCTATATATGCAGCTAGAGACATGAGCTCAGGGGGTACTAGTTAGTTCATGGTTATTCTTCCACCTAGAGGGTTGAAGACCCCTTCAGCTCCTTGGGTACTTTCTCTAGCTCCTTCTTCCTTTAACAAAGGTGCTAAAACCATACAGTGGAAAAAACAAAGCATTTCTACAAATTGTGATGGTTCACCTGCAATTTATCATGTGGAAGAATGCAAATTGATTCTTTCTTATTTCCCTGTACAAAACTCATGTCTAAGTGGATCAAGGACCTCCACTTAAAAACAGAGACACTGAAACTTACATAGGAGAAAGTGGGGAAAAATTCTGAACAGAACACCAATGGCTTGCATTGTAAGACCAAGGATTGAGAAATTGACCACATAATATTTCAAAGTTTTTGTAAGGCAAAGGATACTGTCAATAAGTAAAAAAGACAACTAACAGTTTGGAAAATGATCTTTGCCAATGCTAAATCTGGTATAGGGCTAATATCAAATATATACAAAGAACTCAAGAAGTTAGATTCCAGAAAACAAATAACCCTATTTAAAAAGGGGGTACAGAGCTAAAGAAAGAATTCTCAACTGTGGAAATCTGAATGGCTTAGAAGCACCTAAAAATGCTAAACTTCCTTAATCATCAGGGAAATGCAAATCAAAACAACCCTGAGATTCCACCTCACACCAGTCAAAATGACTAAGATCAAAATTCAGGTGACAGCAGATGCTGGTGAGGATATGGAGAAAGAGGGACACTCCTCCATTGTTGGTGGGATTGCAAGTTCTTACAACTACTCTGGATATTAGTCTGGCAGTTCCTTAGTCTGGCAGTTCCTCAGAAAAGTAGGCATAGTACTACTGGAAGATCCAACAATTCCTCTCCTGGGCATATATCCAGAAGATGCTCCAACATGTAATAAGGACACATGCTCCACTATGTTCATAGGAGCCTTATTTATAATAGGCAGATGATAGAAAGAACCTAGATGTCCCTCAACAGAGAAATGGATACAGAAAATGTGGTACATTTATTTACACAATGGAGTACTACTCAACAATTAAAAACAATGAATTCATGAAATTCTTAGGCAAATGCATGCATCTGGAGGATATCATCCTGATTGAGGTAAACCAATCACAAAAGAACACACATGATATGCACTCACTGATAAGTGGATATTAGCTCAAAAGCTCAATATACCCAAGATACAATTTGCAAAGCACATGAATCTCAAGAAGGAATACCAAAGTGTGGATACTTCATCCTTCTTAGAAAGGGGAATAAAATATCCATGGAAGGAGTTAGTTATACAGACAAAGTTCAGAGCTGAGATGGAAGGAAGGACCATCCAGAGACTGCCCAACCCAGGTATCCATCCCATGTACAACCAACAAACCCAAACACTATTGCATATGCCAGAAATATTTTGCTGACAGGAAACTGATATAGCTCTCTCTTGTGAGTCTATGCCAGTGCCTGGGAAATACTGAAGTAGATGCTTACAGTCATCTTTTGGATGGAACTCAGGGCCACAATGAAGGAGCTAGAGAAAGTTCCCAAGGTGTTAAAGGGGTCTACAACCCTACAGGAGGAACAACAATATGAACTAACCAGTCCTACTCAGAGCTGTGTCTCTAGTTGTGTATGTAGCAGAGGATGGTCTAGTCAGCCATCAATGGGAGGAGAGGCCTTTGGTCTTATGGAGATCATATGCCCCAGTAGAGAGGAATGCCAGGGCCAGGAAGTGGGAGTGGGTGGGTTAGGGAGCAGGGGGGAGTGTATAGGGGTCTTTGGAGATAACATTTGAAATGTAAATGAAGAAAATATCCAATAAAAATATAAATAAACCAACTTGTATTCTTCTGTAGAGACTGTCAAATAAAACTCAAAAACAGACAAAGGGAAAAGAAAGCAAGACAAGAGAAAGCCTGCCCATTAAGTTGAAATTTTAAATAAAATAATTTAAAGATAAAAGTGAATGAAATAATCTGCATACTGGTTCAGAAATAACATACAGTCCCTCATCTTAGTACATGTGCAGAAATTTTGATATTACTCCTATGCAGTACTTGGTGTCAGTATAGGTACAATAATTTTTTTGATTCTCAAGCATAGTCATAGGTGCCATTTTTTGTAAGATTCCTTACATGAGTACATGTGACAGGCTTGTCTATGGGATAGACTCCACAGTACAGCTAAGAATAGATTTTTCTTCTTATAGGTCTCTATAGTTTTGATTGTATCTTTTTCTCTCTACTAAGAGACATATCTCAGAGTATAGGCCAGTAACACTTGCTGTGTATTCCAAGAATCACCCCCCAACCTGGTGAGTATGTGGTTGTATGTGTGTGCATGAGTGTATGTTGTGTTATTCTCTCTCTGCAACTTTCCCACCATGTGTGAGTGTGTGTGTGTATGTGTGTGTGTATGTGTGTGTGTTTATGTGAGTCAGTCTCCCACTCCCACATGTGTACTCTCTCTCCTTTCTCTCCCTTTCTCTCTCTCAACTTTTCCTGCTATAAGTCTAACAGTCTCTAGTTTTCATGGTACATGGAAAAGAATATTTTTCAGTAAGCTATGAAGACTCCATTATACGTTGTAGACTGGATTTCTATTCTACTCTGTTTCCAAAATTGTATCTCCTTAATTTCTAATGAAACTCAACAACAACAGCTTTATGTGATAGTTGCTTTACAGGCTAATAACATAATTTCTTTGAAAGAGCATATTGCATATACTGTTTTTCAAGAGCTACATAAGTATCAGCAAAATCCATTTAAAAATAAGAAATTGTTCTATTAGAATGTTTTCTCTAGGTATGATAATAGCCATCATGAAAATAAAGTAACAATCATTAGAGTCATGAAAACATCTTCAAAAAACATATCATTTTTTTAATAAAACTGCTTTGGTGCTTATTACCATGACTATTAAAGCTGTTTTGTCATTCAAATTAGCTAGTTAAATTTTCAGAAATATATTCTTGGTAGTGAAAAGTGTATGTTGTAGAGTTTTAAATATATTGATGTACAATTTTACTAAACCATTAAAATTTGTAGTATTAATGCTTTTAAAAATAATGTTTGTAATTGTACAAAATAATGTGCTTCATTATAAAATTTTCATAATTGGGCAAAATGTATTTGTAGCATATTTGTCTTTATATTTTCTTCTTTTCTACCTACTTACTCTTTTTAAGCCTCCCTTTACCTTCCTGATCTCAAATAGAACTGCTACTTTCAAAGCAAGTTCAAAATTAATTGTAGATTCTAATGATACATAGCTTTCTTGTGTCTTGCTTATTTAAATTTAAATATTGATTGCAAGTTTCACCTTTATTGTGGGGCAATGGGCTATGCACAGACAGTCTGATCTCCAGTCGAGCTGAGGGAGAACCCCGGTGGTGGTAATTCCCACCTACATGGGACAGAAGGCATTCCCTCATGTCTCCTGGAAACCTGGCTCCTGTCAAAGTTACTGCTCCCACAGCCCCCATAAGAGAAGCTGTGGCTTGTAGACATGTACACAACGTCCCAAGCCTCTAACCTTTAGGCTAGTCTCCTCCCAGTTACCTAGCAACAGCAAGATAACACAGGGGCTGCTTGGCCCCACCTTGCTTTCTCCCTCTTACTCTCTTAAGCTTTTACTTTCTTTACCCTCCCTCTTATACTCTCTCCCTCTTACTCTCTCCCTCTTACTATAGCCTTTCTTTTCTCTCTTTCCCTTTCTTTCTCCACATGGCCATGGCCAATTTCTCTCTTTCCACCTTCTCCTTTCTCCCTGCCTCTCTACAATAAAGCTCTAAAACCATAGACTGTCTCTGTTCATCAAGACCTGTTGTGCTTGTACAATGTGATAGGCTTTCTCCTAATGAGCCATGCCTAATCTCCCATCAGAAGGCCTTCCTGTGCTCCAGCCACTGACTGGACTAAGGACTCTCACCTGCATGGGAACCTCTCTCCCTCTGCCCATTCTCTAGTATCTCCGGGGCCAAGAGTGTCACTCCCGGGCCCTTAGCATTGGGGGCTGTCCTTTGTCCACCCCTGCCGAGTGGGGTTTAGTGGCTTCACACAGCCAGATGCCCACCCAGGGCCTAGTCCTCCCCAGTTCTCCTGCAATGAGCATAGGAACTCTGACTGGCCATGGGCTCTCTCCCTCCCCCCTCCTTCCCCTACACCCAGAGCCACACACTTTATTTTCTCTGTTAATGATAAAATATAATTATTTATGCCCAAATAACTCTACTTTGCAAATTCACAGGAATATATAGATAAAAATAAATATCATTGCATGATCTACTGATAGAGTATGAGACACAATGTCATGATAAATAAGTAGCCAGGTTTCTTTTTTGTATGCTGAAGTAGAGTCATTGGAGTTCAACAACTTTACTTATCAGGGAATAAAAGCAAATCAAAAGTATATTAACAATCAATCAATATTGATATAGTTTGGCTGCAATTTCTTAATGGCTATGACCATTAAGAAAACCGAATCAAAAACACAAATGACAAGCAACAGAAACATCTGAAACAATTACAAAAAGTAGACTGAAGCAGAGTGTAACAATAACACAATTTTTAGTAACTCCTAAGCATAATAATGAACTAATGTTTAGACTTCATAAGTTTAAGAAGTCTGTACTGTCTTTTATGGAGAAAAGTATTATGCTATAATTTTTTTACTCAGTTGAAGCATATAGCACAATTAGTTTCATGTTAAATGATTTAAAAATTGGCAAAGTATAATTTTAAAACGTGTGTTTAAACATAAAAACATGAAAATAATTAATATATTCATAAAGATAGGATATGGTGGTACATTCCTGAAATTCCAGCATCTGAGAAACAGAACTGCTGATGCCAGTTCAAAGATTGTAAATATTGCACAACATTCATGATGAAACTAAGTTGATGAATTAGTCTGAAGTTGTTAGAACTAATATTTGGGTTTGCAAATGTGATCATACACAAGCTTGTTGTCATAATTTGAGTACACAATAGTCTCTTTAGGTTTGTGCATTTAAACTTGGACTTTTGCTGGTACAGAATTTTGGATGGTTGTGAAAGATTTGAGAGTTTTGGCTTAGTTGGAGGAAATGAGCTTCTGTGAGGTTAGCCCCAAGTGTGGTACTTTGCCCTGTTTTCTTCTCATTCTCTGTTTACTACTTTATAAGGTTTCCTCCCAACTCTTTATTCTAGAACCTTCTGCATTATGATATAATATTCTAAACTCAGGAACCAAAGTAAAATAAACAAAAACTGTCCCTTTGTATATTTAATAATAATTTTAAAAGTTAAGTACAAAATATTTTAGGATTCCCCTATGGAGGAGCTAGAGAGAGTACACAAGGAGCTGAAAGGGTCTGCAACCCTATAGGAGAAACAACAATATGAACTAAGCAGTACCCTCAGAGCTCATGTCTCTAGCTGCATATGTAGCAGAAGATGGCCTAATTGGCCATCATTGGGAGGAGAGGCCCTTGGTCTCGAGAAGATTATATGCCCCAGTACAGGGGAATGCCAGTGCCAGGAAGCAGGAGTGGGTGGGTTGGGGAGGAGGGCAGTGAGGATGGGGGTGGGGTATAAGGACTTTCGGGCTAGCATTTGAAATGTAAATGAAGAAAATATCTAATAAAATTGTTTTTGAAAGAAAAACATTTGTAAAACTAAAAAAAAAAAAAAACACTAGAATGTGTGAAAATCATTCAAAAATGCAAAGACATTTGATGGTAGCTTTTTTAAATTTAGTAATAGCAATCACTTAAATGAGTGAGTGAATAATAAATTAAAAATTTTCATATTGGGTAAAATATTAAAACAGGAAACCATATGTAATACTGAATTATTAGTGATAAAAATAGTAGCTGTAATTACACTTCTTGTATAGGATTAATAGAGCAAAATATGTTTAAGTCAGTCCAATTTAAAAAGAATATATGTTGAATAATACTGTCAGTAAAATTAGCAGAAAACAACATGCATATAAGAAAGTATTTGTAACATAGCTGAGGGTAAGTATATATAAGAAGCTCATAAATGTTTTCAATAATAAACATAAAAAATTACTGGAAAAAGTGGACAAAATGTACGACTAGAAAGTGGAATAATTTAAATGGAACATCAATAAAAGGATGCTTATATTCATGAAGCCTATGGTAGTTTGAATATTATGACTCCAGAAGCTCATATATTTGAAGTTTGTATTCCAGTTGGTAAAATTGTTTGAGAAGTATTACAAGGTTGAAAGAGTTGTATCAGTGGAGTTGGGCTTTTAGGTTTCAAAAGTTGGTGCCAGTCCCAGTTATCTCTCCATGTTTCCTGCTTCTTGATGAAATAGGAGCTGCCAGGTATTACTTTAGTGCCATGTCTGCCTGCCTGTTTCATATTCCTCACAATGGTCATGGATTCTAAGCCTATGTAACTGATCCCAAATTAAACACTTTTTGCTACAATTTGCTATTGTCATAATGTCTAATAATGATGATGGGAAAGTAACAGACAAATAATTAGAAAAAAATCAAATACAACTGGAACATCTAATGTTATTTATGGTGATAAAATATTAAAAATTATATAATAATCGTTGTTAACAGAAATTTAATTAAGATTTTACTCATTTATAATAAAGAAACTTACATCCGAACATGGAACTGAAGTTGGGGAAAAACTATGGTTGAATTAAGGGAAGGATTGAAGAAGCTGAAGGGGAGAGTGGCCCCATAGAAAGACCAGCAATCTCAACTTTCTCAGATGCCAGGAATCTCCCAGGGACTGAGCTACCCATTAGGAGCATAAACAGCCAGGCTATGGCCCCTGGCACAAATATAGCAGAGTTCTTCATGGTTAGACCTTAGTGGGAGAAGATGTACCTAATACTTGAGAGCCTTGAAATCCTAGGGAAGAGGGAGACCTCATAGGGTGGGGAACACCCTCTGGGAGGTAAAAGGAAGGAGATACAGGATGAGGACCTGTGTGAGGGAGGGAAGAAGAGAGGGTAACATAATAAGAATGTAAACAAATTTTAAAAATTGGAAAAAATGAAGGAAATATGTTAAATCACTATAATTTGGGGAAAAATACATACAAATGTGAGAATTGTAAAAAATTCCAATTACTGTTTTTGTTTTTTATTAGATATTTTCTTTATTTACATTTCAAGTGGTATCCCATAAGTCCTCTATACTATCCCCCTGCCCTGCTCCCATATCTACCCACTCCCACTTCTTGGCCCTGGCATTCCCTTGTACTGGGGCATATAAACATTGCTAGACCAAGGGCTCTTCCCAATAATGGCCAAATAGGCCATCTTCTAATAATTTGCAGCTAGAGACACAAGCTATGGTGGTTCTGATTAGTTCATATTGTTCCATCTATAGGGTTGCAGACCCCTACTGCTCTTGGGTACTCTCTCTAGGTCCTACATGGGGACCTTGTGTTCCACCCTATAGATGACTGTGAGTATCACTTCTGTATTTGTCAGGGACTGTCAAAGCCTCACAGGAGACAGCTATATCAGGGTCCTTTCAGCAAAATCCTGCTGGCGTATGCAGTAGTGTCTGCATTTGGTGGATGATTATGTGATGGAAAACCTGGATGTGGCAGTCTCTGCATGGTCCATTCTTTCATCTTAGCTCCAAACTTTGTCTCGGCAACTCCTTCCATGGATATTTTATTCCCTATTCTAGAGAGTAATGAAGTAATTATGCGTTGGTCTTCTTTCTTGATTTTCTTGTGTTTTGGAAGTTGTATCTTAGGTATTCTAGGTTTCTGGGCTAATATCCATTTATCAGTGAGTACATATCAAGTGACTTCTTTTGTGATTGGGTTACCTCACAATTACTGTTTCTTAAAAACAAATTTTCATCATTAGTAACCATACAGAAAAAGCTAATTAATATTGTGTTTTCTGTAATATTCCAAGTATACAAAGACAAATAAATTATAATCTTGCTCATAGGTAGAATCTGAAAGAGTCAAACTTGTAAAAGTAGAGCAAAGAAAGTATACAAGTGTAGGGAAAGAAAAAGTAAAAAAGATTTTGACAAATGATATAAAATTTGTATTTACCAGGAGAAATGCATTTGGAAGTTTATGACCTAAAATAGTGACTATTGCTATTCATAATACAACAGAAATATCAATGTTTCCAAGAGAAGAACTTTCAAATTTCTCAAAGCAATATATGAGAAGTGAAGTGAAATCTGTGTTAGTTCATTTGATTTAATCTTTATACATTGAATACTTTTTATCAAAACCTTACATTGTATCATGAATTGCATATAATTACTTAGATATTAAAGTAAATTTAGTTTAATGAATATTTTAAACTAAATAGAAGTACTAAGAGATAAGGACATGCCACATAACAACAGATTGAATGATCAATCAATAAGGGATAAAGAATCATACCCTCACTTTGTAGAACATGGGGAATTACCAAGTAGCCGCTGAGATAGAGCTTAGATTTCACGAGTATATTTAGCAAGCATGAAACTTTATCTTCAATCCTGAACATCAATTACCTTCCCTCAAAAAAAAAAAACCAAAAAAAAAAAAAAAACCCACAAACAAACTCCCTGACACTGTGTTGTACCAACATGACTACATACATGTGTATCTATCCATTTATTTTTCATTAGAGTAGCTATTTACATTAACAAAAAGTTTGAATTTATGAATCATGAACTACTGTTCCTATGGAAATATTTACCTGTGCACATGTACACACACACACACACACACACACACACACACACACACACACCCCATTTCACATCAATGTTATATTAAATCACCTCAAAACTAAACCTTGTGAATACCATACTCTTCATTTTGCAATGAAGAATACCCATTTCAGAAAAAGACAAATAAGTCTCTGATGGCCAATCCACAGACATCAGAGCCAGAACATCTTGACATACATTGCAGTAACTACTGTTTCTGCCTCCTCTAGTAATAAAGCCTTATTCATACTCTATGAAAAATAGGAATATTTGACTTAAATTTTTCTACTAATAGTCAATCAGGTAAAAAGAACTAATAATGATAATTTATTTGTGAGTCACAAATATCTTACAATAATATGCAATCATGTAATATAGAATTTACAAATAATGAGGATCAATTTTCTGTTTATTTTTCTTTTTGTCTCTGTTTCATGCTCTCCTTCTCTCTTTTATTCTTTGTCTATGATTGTGCATGTATGTGAAGTCATGAATGTATGCATTAAAAATTCACTCACCTTGTTATAGTGATGAAAACATGCACAATGTATGGAGCAGGCTGGCAGGCAAGTAGGCTAGAACAGGCAAAAGTTTATAGTGCAGTCTTGAGAGAGATTTTCTTCTCTGAAATAACTATATTTTTTTCTTTTCATTGCTATCTTTTAAATGGGTGCATATGATACAGCCATACCAAGTGTAATTTTTGTTTAAGGTAATCCATTGTATATGTTAATCAATCTGCAAAATATGGTAAGATCAAAAAGTAATTGGTATTTGATTGAATAACTGGAAAGTGGATGTATAACATTAACCATTATATCATGTGTGTTATATTTGTTTTTATGAGACATTGGAGCACAAATAATTATTAAAAAATAGTAGATAAAGTATCTCACAGTTGTAATGCCATCACTAAAACTTATTCTTACATATTAGAATATATGACAAAATGTAAACAGACACACACACACACACACACACACACACAAACACACATACACACACACACACACACACACACACACACACACACACACACACACATATGGTATGTCTGTAGAATCTTACTAACAGGAAACAAGAACACTGGGCATCATCAGTACCTAGTATGACCACCACAGTGAGTCCTGGATACCCCAACACACCTGAGGAGCAAGACATAGATTTAAAATCATATCTCATGATGGTGGTAGATTATATTAAGACAGGTATTAATAACTCACTTAAAGAAATACAGTAGAACACTGCTAAACAGGTAGAAGCCCTTAAAGAGGAAATTAAAAAAAATCCTTCAAAGAGAGAAGGAGAACACTGTTAAATAGGCAGAAGTCCTTAAAGAACTACAGGCAAACACTGATAAACAAGTAGAAGTGCTCAAAGAAGAAACACAAAAATCCCTGAAAAAATTACAGGAAAATACAACCAAACAGGGGATGGGATTGAACAAAACCATCCAAGATCTAAAACATGGAAGTAGAAACAATGAAGAAAATGCAAAGGGAGATAACTCTGGGGATAGAAACCCTAGGAAAGAAATCAGGAACCATAGATGTGAGCATCAGCAACAGAATACAAGAGATGGAAGAGAGAATCTCAGGTGCAGAATATTCCAATGAGAACATGGGCACAGCAATCAAAGAAAATCCAAAATGAAAAAGATCCTAAATCAAAAGATCCAGGAAATCCAGGACCCAATAAAAAGACCAAACCTACGGATAATAGGAGTAGATGAGAATGAAGATTTTTAACTTATAGGGTCAGAAAATATCTTCAACAAAATTATATAAGAAAAGTTCCCATACCTAAAGAAAGAGATGCCCATGAACATAAAAGAAGCTTACAGAACTCGAAATAGACTGGACCAGAAAAATAATTCCTCCTAACATATAATAAGAATAACAAATGGACTAAATAAAGACAGGATATTAAAAGCACTAAGGGAAAAAGGACAAGTAACATATAGAGGCAAGACTACTAGAATTACACCAGACTTCGCACCAGAAACTATGAAAGTCAGAAGATCTTGGACAGATGTTATACAGACCCTAAGAGAACACAAATTCCAGCCCAGGTTACTATATGCAGCAAAACTGTCAATTACCATAGATGGAGAAACCAAAATATTCCATGACAAAACCAAATCCACACAATATCTTTCCACGATTCTAGCCCTTCAATGGATAATAAAGGGAAAACACCAACACAGAGATGGAAACTACACCCCAGAAAAAGCAAAAAAAATAATCCTTCAACAAAACTAAAAGAAGATAGTCACAAGAACAGAATCCTAACTTTAACAACAAAAATGACAGGAAGGAACACTTACTTTTCTTTTATTTCTCTTAACATCAAGAGACTCAAATACCCCAATAAAAAGACATAGACTAATAGACTGGCTACACAAACAGGACCCAACATTTTGCTGCTTACAGGAAACTCACCTCAGGTAAAAAGACAGACTATTGCTATCCTAGGTTTTCTATGAGGTAGAGTTAACTACCTCAGAGTAAAAAAAATTCCAAGCAAATTGCCCAAAGAAACAAGCTGGAGTAGACATTCTAATATTGAATAAAATCCAATTCCAACCCAAAGTTATCAAAAAAGACAAGGAGGGCCACTTCATACTCATCAAAGGTAAAATCTACCAAGATGAACTCTCAATTCTTAATATCTATGCACCAAATCCAAGGGCACCTGCATTCATTAAAGAAACTTTAGTAAAGCTCAAATCACACATTGCACCTCACACAATAATAGTGGGATACTTCAACACCCCACTTTCACCAATAGACAGATCATGGAAACAGAAAAAACAGAGACACATGGACACTAACAGAAGTTATAAAACAAATGGTTTTAATAGATTATCTACAGAACATTTTATCCTCAAATAAAAGGATATACCTTCTTCTCAACACCTCATGATACCTCCTCCAAAATTGACCATATAATTGATCAAAACCAGGCCTTAACAGATACAAAAATATGGAAATTATCCCATGCATCCTATCAGATCACCATGGACTAAGGCTGATCTTCAATAGCAGCATAAAGAAAGAAAGCCAACATTCACTTGGAAACTGAACACTATACTCAATGATACCTTGCTTATGGAAGAAATAAAGAAAGAAATTAAAGACTCATTAAAGATTAATGAAAATGAAGCCACAACATACCCAATCTTATGGGACACAAGGAAAGCAGTTCTAATAGGAAAACTCATAGCCCTGAGTACCACGAAAAAGAAACTAGAGAGAGCATACACTAACAGCCTGACAGAACACCCAGAAGCTCTAAAATGAAAGGAAGCAAATTTACCCAAGAGGAGAAGACAGCAGGAAATAATCAAACTTAGAGGTGAAATCAAGTGGAAACAAAAAGAACTATTCAAAGTATCAAGCAAACCAGGAGCTGGTTGAGAAAAATCAACAAGATACATAATCTCTTAGCCAGATTAACAAGAGGGCACAGGGACAGTACCCTAATTAACAAAATCAGAAATGAAAAAGGAGACAAAACAATAGATCCTGAGGAAATCCAAAACATCATCAGATGGTACTACAAAAAACTATACTCAAAAAACGTGTAAAAATTGGATGAAATAGACAATTTCTTAGACAGACACCAGGTACCAAAATTAAATCAGGATCAAATTAAAGATCTTAACTCTCATTTCCCCTAAAGAAATAAAAGCAATCTCTAGTAGTCTGCCCCCCCCTCCAAAAAAAAGCCCAGGGCCAGATGGGTTTTGTCCAGAGTTCTATCAAACATTCAAAGAAGACCTAATTCCAACGTTCCTCAAAATATTCCACAAAATAGAAACAGAAGGTACTCGACCCAATTCATTCTATGAATCCACAATTATTCTGATAACTAAACCACACAAAGATCCAACAAAGAAAGAGAACTTCAGACCAATCTTCCTTATGAATACCAACGCAAAAATTCTCAATAAAATCCTCTCAAACTGAATACAAGAACACATCAAAACAATCATCTATCATGATCAAGTAGGCTTCATCCCAGGGATGCAGGAATAGTTTAATATATGGAAATCCATCAATGTAATCTACTATATAAAACAAACAAACAAACAAACAAACTCAAGGATAAAAACCACATGAACATTTCCTTAGATGCTGAGAAAGCATTTGACATAATCCACCACCCATTTATGATAAAACTCATGGAAAGATCAGGAATTCAAGGCTCATACCTAAACATACTAAAAGCAAGCTACAGAAAACCAGTAGCCAACATCAAAGTAAATGGAGAGAAGCTGGAAGAAATCCCACTAAAATCTGGGACTAGACAATGCTGCCCACTTTCTCCCTACCTATTCAATATAGTACTTGAAGTCCTAGCTAGAGCAATTTGATAACAAAAGGAGATTAAGGGGATTGAAATTGGAAAGGAAAAAGTCAAAATATCACTATTTGCAGATGGTATGATAGTATATATAAGTGACATTAAAAATTCCACCAGACAACTCCTAAACATGATAATCAGCTTCAGGGCAGTAGCTGGATATAAAATTAACTCAAATCAGTGGCCTTCCTCTACACAAAGAATAAGCAGGATGAGAAAGAAATTAGGGAAACATGACCTTTCACAATAGTCACAAAAAATATAAAATACCTTGGTGTGACTCTAACTAAGGGAGTGAAAGATCTGTAGGATAAGAACTTCAAGTCTCTGAAGAAAGAAATTGAAGAAGAAGGTGGAAAGATCTCCCATGCTGATGGATTGGCAGGATTAATATAGTCAAAAAGGTTATCCTGCAAAAAGCAACCTACAGATTCAATGCAATCCCCATCAAAATTTCAACTCAATTCCTCACTGAGTTTGAAATGGCAATTTGGATATTCAGCTGGAATAACAAAAAAACCTAAGGTACCAAAAACTATTCTCAACAATAAAAGAACCTCTGGTGGAATCACCAGGACTGACCTCAAGCTATACTACAGAGCAATTGTAATAAAAACTGCATGGTACTGGTACAGCAACAGACAGGTAGATCAATGGAATAGGATTGAAGACCCAGAAATGAATCCACACAACTTTGGTCACCTGATCTTTGACAAGGGAGCTAAAACCATCTAGTGGAAAAAAGACAGCATTTTCAACATATGGTGCTGGCACAACTGGTATTTTCATGTAGAAGAATGTGAATTGATCCATTCTTATCTCCTTGTATAAAGCTCAATTCTAAGTAGATCAATGGCCTCCATATAAAACCAGAGACACTGATATTTACAGAGGAGAAAGTGGGGGAAAGCCTTGAAGATATGGCCACTGGGGAAAAATTCCTAAACAGAACAGCAATGGCCTGTGCTGTAAGATCAAGAATAAACAAATGGCATCTCATAAAATTGCAAAACTTCTGTAGGGCAAAAGATACTGTCACTAAGACAAAAAGGCCACCAACAGATTGAGAAAGAATTTTTACCAATCCTAAATCTTATAGGAGACTAATATCCAATATATACAAAAAGCTCAAGAAACTGTACTCCAGAAATTCAAATAACCCCATTGAAAATAGGGTGCAGAGCAAAACAAAGAATTCTCAACTACGGAATACAGAAGGGCTGAGAAGGACTTGAAAAAATGTTCAACATCCTTATTCATCAGGGAAATTCAAATCAAAACAACCCTGAGATTCTACCTCACAACAGTCAGAATGGCTACGATCAGGTCACAGCATATACTGGGATTTGTGGAGAAAGAGGATCTCTCCTCCATTGCTTGTGGGGTTACAATCTTGTACAATCGCTCTGGAAATCATGCAGGTGGTTCCTCAGAAAACTGGACATAGTACTACTGGAAGATCCAGCAATTCCTCTCCTGGGCATATACCCAGAAGATGTTTCAACTAGTAATAAGGACACATGCTCCACTGTGTTAATAGCAGCCCTATTTATAATAGCCAGAAGCTGGAAAGAATCCAGATGTCCCTCAACAGAGGAATGGATACAGAAATTATGGTACAGAAAATGTGATACATTTACATAGAGGAGTACTATTTAGCTATTAAAAACAATGAATTTGTGAAATTCTTAGGCAAATGGATGGATCTGGAGGATATCATCCTGAGTGAGGTAACCTAATTACATAAGAAGTCACTTGATATGCACTCACTCACTGATAAGTGGATATTAGCCCAGAAACCTAAATTACCCAAGGTACTATTTGCAAAACACAAGAACATCAAGAAGAAGGAAGACCAACACGTGGATACTTCAGTCCTCCCTAGAATAGGGAATAAAATACAAAAAAAAAAATGTGCAGGATATCTGATATATAAATCAAAAAGCAGTCAGAAACCATAGCTTGAGAAAAGTTGATCTAGAGAAATACAAGTGAATGATTTTTTTTTCTTCTTCCCTCAAGATTATTTTGGACTTTGTTTATGTCCACTCAATTGAATTCATTTACAACACCCCAAAGAGAGGCTCCTTGGTCTTGCAATCTTTATATGCCCCAGTACAGGGAAATGCCAGGGCCAAGAAGTGGGCGTGGATGGGTAGGAAAACAGGGTCCAGGGAGGGTATAGGGAAATTTCGGGATAGCATTTGAAATGTAAATAAAGAAAATATCTAATAAAAAATTGTCTCAAGATACAATTAATAAGATGTGTGTGTTAACTCATACCTATTATGCTGGCTCTCAGAAAAGTAAGGGAAGACTACTGCCTTAGCTATATATTGAGGGTGTCATGAAGCTAAAGCATACCAAACAAACAACCTGAAAAAACAAACAGACAATTACATAAAAACATGTCACTTCCTCAGAGATTTAAAACAGAATCTATTTATAGTTAGTTTGTTATATTCATTTTCAGGATGCCAGGTTAATTTAAGTATTAGATTATTCAACTAATTAAAGAATATTATTTCTTTTTTTTAATAAATATTTTCTTTATTTACATTTTAAATGTTATCCCCTTTCCTAGTTTCCCCTCTGAAAATCTTCTATCCCCTCTCCCTCCCCCTCCCCCTGCTCACCAACCTACCTATCTCTGCTTCCTAGCCCTGGCATTCCCCTACATTGGAGCATAGAGCCTTCCCAGGACAAAGGGGCTCTCCTCCCTTTGATGAACAACTAGGCCATCCTCTGCTACATATGCAGCTAGAGCCATGAGTTCCACCATGTATTTTGTATGACTGGTTTAGTGCCAGGGTGCTCTGGAGGTACCAGTTAGTTCATATAGTTGTTCCTCCTATGGGGCTACAAACTCCTTCAGATCCTCGGGTACTTTCTCTAGCTCATTCATTGGGGACTCAGTGCTCCATCCAATGGATGGCTGTGAGCATCCACTTCTGTATTTGCCAGGCAGTGGCAAAGCCTCTCAGGAGACAGCTATATCAGGCTCCTCTCAGCAAGCTCTTGTTGGCATCCACAATAGTGTCTGGTTTGGGTGGTAGTTTATGGGATGGATCCCCAGGTCATTCCTTCAGTGTCTGCTACTATTATAAATAAGGCTGCTATGAACATAGTGGAGCATGTGCCATTTTTATAAGTTGAAACATCTTCTGGGCCCAGGAGAGGTAATGCTGGACCTTCTGGTACTACTATGTCCAATTTTCTGAGGAACCACCAGACTGATTTCCAGAGTGGTTGTACCAGCTTGCAATCCTACCAACAATGGAGACACTGTTCCTCTTTCTCCACATCCTCAAGTCAATCTGCCTCAGTCCATAAATGCTCATATTATTTTAGATTATTTGTTATTTGCTTATGCTCATTTCCCCTTTCTTTGTATTTCTATTCAATCTTCATTTGATGTTACTTTACCTCTACTAATTATATTTATCATTTCTTATATTTATCTATTTGATTTTCTCAGGTTTTTTCTATTTTTACCTGTTGTAACATATACTAATTGCTAATTTTCATTTGCTCATTTTCTTTTAATTTCTATACACAAAAGAAATTGGGATATACTAGACTTTCTTTTTCAATTTACTCCCATGAAGTTTTTCTTATGTAAAGGTAAAGAATGTTTTAAATTGCTAATTACTATATTCTCATAGTAGACTATTCTATTAGTTTTTCTTTTTTATAAATTAGTTTTTATTAGATACTTTCTTAATTTACATTTCAAATGTTATCCCGAAAGTTCACCCCCTCTCCCACCCTGTTCCCCTGCCCACCCACTCCCACTTCTTGGTCCTGGCATTCCCCTGTATTGGAGTATATAAAGGTTACAATACTAAGGGGCCTCTCTATTAGTTTTTCTTAATCTGGTAGTTACAGAAGTATTCACACAACAATCCTAATCATTGAACATGGTGCATGGAACATGTGAATTTATGTCTTGGTTACTGAACTACACCTACAGTCCATTTGAAATTCATGATACCTTTAATCTTAAAGTTTAGTCTTACTTGAGAATTGTGAAAACTTCCATTGTTATGACTGAAAAGACAATCTAGTAATGACCCAAATTAACATGTGTGATTTAAAATGTACAAAAAGAACTATGATAAATTAGGGCATGACTCTGAATAATTACTAGCTTCAAAATAAGTAGGTAGCTTAGTAAGTAGAAAGAGAAACTCAATTGAAAGCCTCACTAACAGAAAGAATCAAGTGAAAACCAGATTATTAGGACTTAATGGCAAGTACATGAATTATATAAATTTATATCATGACAAATATAAACTAAGGAAGTATAATATAATATATAAAACTTTATACATCATTAAAAGACCAAAATTACAAAGATGGCCTTTAAAGGGGGATCAAATTTTGAGGATAATGGCTCAGAATGTATGTTGAATTAAATCATGGGAAAAATTTCTAATTCTCTAGAAATCTATACCTATCCATATGTTAAATTTAGGAGAAATATCAAACAGACAAGGCATGTCTCTTGTGAGGCTATGCCAGTGCCTGGCAAATATAGAAGTGGATGCTTACAGTCATATATTGGATGGAACACAGGGCCTCCAATGGAGGAGCTAGAGAAAGTACCCAAGGAGCTGAAAGGGTCTGCAACCCTATAGGTGGAATAAATAATATGAACTAACCAGTACTCCCAGAGCTCCTGTCTCTAGCTGCATATGTAGCAGAAGATGGCCTAGTCAAACACCATTGGGAAGAGAGGCCCCTTGGTCTTGCAAACTTTATATGCCCCAGTACAGGGGAACCCTAGGGCCAAGTAGTGGGAGTGGGCGGGTAGGGGAATAGGGCAGGGAGAGAGTATAAGGTACTTTCAGGATAGCATTTGAAATATAAATAAAGAAAATATCTAATAAAAATTGAAAGAAAAGAACACATTTTTATAGCTATTTGTGCTTTATTCCAATTTCTTTAACATAAATTGGTATTTATGTTGAGACACTAAAAGAGTGTTCCCAAGAGACATTACCCGATTGTAAATATACTAAATGTGTTTGCAATTGTAGGAGAAATAGTTATATCATGTTATTTATATTCATGACCTTGTTATTGTTCCATGTGAACATCAGATATTATTTGTGTCAAGTTGACAAGGGGTGGATTATGTCTATCCCTTGTCAATTTGAATATATCTGCAATGAACTAAAATCTAATATTGGAAGGCTCACCTGTGGTCCAGATCTTGCGGCTTAAAGATACAAGTGTCTCTCTTGAGTCCTGGGATGGAGCTCTTGAGGTATTGTGGCTATGAATACCAGGAGACTACAACTAGAAGATCTCTGAGTTTTCACCTGGGACGAAGCAAATCCCAGATCCAGGCATGATGTTACACACCTTTAATCTGGGCCACACTTTCTGTTGGAGATCCATATAAAGACATTGGAAGAGAGAAGATTCACTTGTCTTTGCCTTCTTGCCTTGTGGGACTGAACAACTATGAGATGCTTGGACTTCCATTCAAAGCAGATCATTGTTGAGTAGTTGGACTACAGACATCATAACAAATACCCTTACTATATAGAGAGTTACTACCTGTAAGTATTGTGACTCTAGAGAACCCTGACTCATACAGGGATAGAAGGGAGGGATGCCCAGAGGAACAAGAGATTGAATCTAAATATGCACCAGTGGGGGCTAGGGGACAGGGGGAACCCATAGAAAGTCCCAAACACCTGAGAAGTGAGAGGGCACCAAGACTCAATGGGTATAACATTAGCCTAAATGCCCAAAAGTGAGAAGATGAAACCAGAATAGACCACCTACAGTAGATAGACATGGTCCCCAGTTGAGACAGGTGGCTACCCACCCATCTTCAAAAATTTTAACCCAGTATTGTTACTATCTAAAGGAAATGCAGAGATAAAAATGGAGGAGCAGAGACTGAAAGACAGGCCACCTAGTTACTGGCCCAAATTGGGATCCATACCATGCGTGCACACCAAATCCTGACACTATTGCTGAGGCCATATTCTGGGTGCAGACAGGATCCTGGCATTGCTGTCCTCTGAGAGGTTCTACTAGCAACTATCTGAAACAAATGATCAGAATTCCAAGATTATCCTCAAGCTACATAGTATCTTTTAGGCATGTTTGGGTGTGTGACAGTTTGTCTCAAAAAACAAACAAACAATAACAACAACAAACACTCACCAACTCATTGTCTTCTGAGTTACAAAGGGCTTTCAAATCCCTACCTCTCCAATCTTGCTATTTGCACTTATGTTATCTTTTAGGTTTTTGCCAAATCCATTTCAAACTTGCTATTCTAGGCAGACATCTTGGCATCTTTAATATCCTTGGATCTCCATTGAAAATGAGGCTGCACCTTCATCAATGACCTTCCTTCAGGGACTCCCACACTACCATGTGGCGCTAGGTCTCATTCATTCTCCATGATACCCTCAATTTTTTTTTAATCTCCGGTGACTTAAAATTTAACACCATATATAAGACTGTCACATATTATCAATTTTGTCAGACAGGTTAAAATGAAGTTTTAACTCATGTTGGACCACAGCTTCATTATACTGACTCTAAGGAAATATCTTATCTGCAGAGGATTTCACCTCACAAATTTTGTTCTCTTATTAATCATGGGTGATATTTTAGTCCCAGCTAGCCAATCTCTTATTGTCCCAGTGATGTATAGATTCTATTCCAGTGGTGTCAAAATCTTGTTAATCATAGATGACTCACCAGAACCAGTGTGGCCAACACATACTAATTCTTAGTATCTAAATGTTACTTTAGTGATCCCTAGACCAGCTTTTAAATTGGGTGTTTGCGTCCTTTTTAAATATTCAAGGCCAGAACTCTAATGTATATATCCATGTCAATAAAATTTTCTAATATAAAAGTAACTCATTAAACTCTCAGGTCACAGTGGATTCTCTAGCTCAAAGACTCCAAATACTCCACAATCTACAATTCTTTATCAGAGTATTCCAAAGGCATAAACATCCACGTGTCCAAGATCATAGAAAATGCTACAAAGTTCAAATTTATATCAACTTGACACAAGATAAAGTAATGTCTGAGGGGGCTTTGGAATCCCTCAATTATTAAAATAAATAGAGTCCAAACAAGATAATTCAATGATTAACAGAACTAGCCATGCAACTTGAGTTTGAATTCTGGAGCCCAAATGGTGGAAGGAGAGATCTAATTTCAAAATGTTGTTCTTTAAGCTTCATGAGATGTTGTTTTTGTTCATTTGTTTGTTTATGTTTGTGTGTGTATATGTGTGTAATCTTGATACTTATACATGTATACACACACACACACACACACACACACACACACACACACACACACACACAGACACACATGCACAGTGTGGTGATTAAATAAGAAGTTACCCCTATAGTCCTTGGCATTTAAATATTTATGCTCCATTTAATGGTGCCATATACATAAGATTTGAAGGCATGGCCTTATTGGAGGACATTTAAAAGATTTGACTCCTTTGACTGTTTCTTGCTTCTTGTTTAGCATATTATCTTTCATTTTATACTCCAGACAGCTTGACTGCCTGCTGCCATGTTCCATTGTAGTGAATGTGATTGATTCTTATTCCTATGGAACTCCAAGCACAAAATAAACTCTTCTTGTAAATAATATACACATGTTAACACAAAACAACCTGTAAAGCAAGTGTGTGTGTGTGTGTGGGGGGGGGGGGGTTGGCAAATGACTCTGGGTATAAACGTGCCAGTGAGCTTGTCAATGAGCTTTACAGTAGGAATTGAAGCCTCAGTAACTACATGCTTCAAACAAGTCAGCCTCTGAACATCAAATGTACATTGTGGTACATGTGAGGCTCCCAACTCCTCACAGACCTCCAAGACAAAGATTTGTACTTAAGTAAATAAATAAGTGTAATAAAAATTCAAAAAAAATAACAATGATTGAAATATGGAGCTATATGAAAGTAAAAAAACTTCTTCACAGCAAAAATAACCAAAACAAACAAACAAACAAACAAAAAAACAACAACAAACCAAAAATCCAATATAGTGAAAAGACTTGCTATAGAATAGAAAAATATTTTCTAGATGTATTCCTAGAGAGTATTAGAGATTAGAAAATATAGGGATCTCAAAATATAATTACTGAAAACTTAAGTCATATGATCTGTAAGTGGGCTAATAAAATTAAAAGTCTGTTTGCAAATGAAGAAATTTAAAATGCTACTTCAAATATTCAATATCCTTAATAATAATGTAAATGTAAATTAAAACTGTGTTTGTTTTCCACCTCCAAGTGAAAATGACTAATATAATGAGATCAAACATTAAATACTGGTGATAATATCAGTAAAAGTGAATCCTATTCGCTACTATTAGGAATGTCAGTTGAATGTGAACAAAAATCAAATATAGTTTCCTTAAATAAGTAAAAGCATAGCTATGATATAACTTGGTGATGCCATTTTTGAGTACCCAAAATACTCCATCACAGGCTTTCTTGCTCATTTGTGTTTACTGCAGCACAGTAGACAAGTTTTTAATCAGGCTGAGTGCCATTCAACATGTGAATAAAGTTTATGTGATGAATGTATATATGTGTATGTCATGGGGAATATACATATATATGTGTGTGTGTGTGTGTGTGTGTGTGTGTGTGTGTGTGTGTGTATTCATCACATATATATTCATCACATATATATTCATCACACACACATATATATATATATATATATATATATATATATATATATATGTATATATTCCATTTTCATCTACAAATAATAGAATAGATTAGATTTAGAAAGCTTTTAATAACATGCACTTCATATATCTATTTTCGATTTGAATTTCTCTTTTAATGAATCTACTCACTTGAGTCTTGCAACCAAACAAAATATTTAAGTACATTTAATCTTTGCTGAGATTATAAATAATTTAAAAAGACCAGCATTTTTCATGGTATCAAATGTGAATTTCCTATTAGGGGTTTGAATAATATTTCAAATTGACATCTTTTTTCTTCCCATTTCATATACAACTTATGTAATCTAAACTGCAATGACTTACCACATGTCATAATTTTTCTTTTATACTCATTATGCAAGAGACCAAGCAATTAGATTAATATGAGATATTATTGTGATTAATGTACATATTAGTATATCAGTATTGTTTTAAAGTTTCATTACCTTAGAAAAAATTAATAAGATGAACAAAAATATGATGTTGTTTTAAAAATACAGTAATAACTGTAGATTTCAAAATACATTCAGAAATGTTTATCTTATTAAATTTTGTTTATCGTCTTAATATTTTTATGAACTCTGTAGTTATATAATACCTCCACATAAGAGCAAGTAAATTGTGTTATGGAAAAAATATATGACTGAAATAATTATTATAAAGACAAACCACTCATTTATCATTGGGAAATTTTGTGTAATAATGTGATAATCTGAATCAGTTTTAAAAAATAATTGTGTGAAAAATACAAATGAAATTGAGTTTTGAAGAAACAAGTTTTATAGTCATTAAATTTGACTAATATTGTAACTTTATTATGTGACAAAAAGAAGGGTTTTATACCATAGAGGTCAACTATATTCCTTACTTAAGAGATAGACATTCCATGTTCCTTTATAATGATCAGTATCCCAAAAGTGTAGAAATATTTTAACTCAATATATATCAACTTTGTTCAAAAGTGATGTAAGGAGATAATTAACTAAAGTAGTGCAAAGTTCAATTGAAATTGTCTTATGAATTTATGATAAACTGTTAATATCTATGTGTCAAAAAAGTACAAACTTATTTGGAAATTAAATTTGCAATAAATTATTATAAATAACAAAATAAAAATACTTTTAATTAGTATAAAGTTGATTAACAAAAATTTTCTTTCATAGAAGATATAACATGTATTTATCATGTTAGTCAATTAAGTCAATAAAGATGTTTTAATTAACCATAATTTTTTATAATTTATTATAACTACTTTGACATCTATTTTTTTATGTCTTATACTTTCAGAGTGTCAAAAATATTTATTCACACATTTGTATAAAAATTAATATCTACTTATCTGATTGTTCAGAATACCTAGTACTCTATAAATAAACACAATTAATGAGGTTAAGTTTATATGTAATGTTGTTTAATTGACTTCTGGTTCCAACATATGGACTGTATGCATTTATAAATAGAGTTTTTGGCCCCCAAACGTGTTTATAACAATTATCTTGTAATTTTTGTTAATTTCACATAAATTTATTTTAAAATTTTTTGTTTAAAAAAATGTACTTCCTTTTAAATGAATTGTATTTATTTATTCACTTTATATCCTGATATCAGGTGCCCCTTTCCTCCAAATACCCCCTTACAGACACTTCTCTAATTCCACCCTCCTCTTCTCCTTTGCAAAGTGGGAAGCCCCTTTGGGTGTTATCCCCCACGCTACCAGGCACTGCCCTACACCTACAATCCACACCAAGCATTATTAGGCACACCTTCTCCCACTGAGGCCAGAAAATGCAGATAATTTCTGGGCATGATGTCCACAGGCAGGCAAAAAGGCAACAAACTCAGGAATAGCCCCGGCTCCAGCTGTTGGGGACCTTCATGAAGATCAAGTTTCACTTCTGGTAATTAAGTGCAAGGGCTTAGGTCCAGCCCATGCTTGCTTTTTGGTAGTGATTTAGCCCCTGAAAACCCACAAAGGTCCAAGTTACTTGATTCAATTGGCTTTCCTGTGGAGTCCCTGACCTCTTGGTTTCCATTAGTCATTTTCCTAACTCTTCCACAAGATTCCCAAACTCCATCTAATATTTGGCTGTGAGCCTCTGTATCTCTTTCCATTGGCAGCTTGGTGGAGCCTCTCAGGGAACAGTTATGTTAGGTTCCTTTCTGCAAGCATAAGAGTGAACCATTAATAGTGTCAGGGATTGGATCTTTTCTGTGGGATGGGCTTTAGTTTGAGGCACTCATTGTTTGATCATATCTTTCATTTCTTTACTATCTTCGTCTCTGCAATTTTTAAATTATCCTCTTTTTTAACAGCCCAATCGTTATCCTTCTTCTCATTCTGCCCACTGACAGTTCCTCCTCCCTGTCTCAAAGAGGGTGTCCCCCACACCACTCTCACCCCTCCAGGCTGCCCTATTCCCTGGGACCTTTCTTATAGACAGCACACATTTAACTTTGTGGGTGAGTAACTGTCCTTATCCTTCTACAGGGAGACTTGTCTAGATAAAGGAAGTGGTCACTTCATGATCCATATCCCCCACTGGTAAGACTCTTAGTTAGAGTTGCCCCATATAGTCCATCAGGCCTCTCGTAATCCCAGATCTCTGCCATGTCCTAGAGCTTACCCCCTCTCACTTTCTCATATGTCTACCCTGCTTTTTCTACTTGTTACACCCTCCCCTCACCATTTGCTCTCCCACTCAGTTCCTTCCTTTCATCTACCTAGGGTATTTATTTTATTTCCCCTTTTGAAATATTAAGCTGTCTTCTTCTGGGCCTTCCCAAATGTTTGTTATTTGGCTTGTTTAGGTCTGCTGATTATAGCATGGTTATCCTATACTTTATGCCCACATATAAGTGAATGCATTCCATGGGTGTCCTTTGGGTCTGGGTTACTTCACTCAGGTTGATATTTCTAGTTTCATCTATTTGCCTGTGAAATTCAATATGTCATTGTTTTTAATGGTTGAGTAGTGTTCCATTGTGAAAATGAACTACATTTTCTTTATCAATTCTTCAGTTGAGGAATATCTGGGTAATTTCCAGTTTCTAACTATGACAATTAAGGCTGCTGTGGACATAGTTGAACAAGTGTACTTGAGGGATGATGAAGCATATTTTAGGCATATGCTCAGGAGTGGTAGAGCTGGACATTGAGGTATAACTATTCTCAGTTTCCTGAGAAACCACTACATTGATTTCAAGAGTGATTATACAAGTTTATACTACTATCAGCAGTAGATAAATGTTCCACTTACTCTACAACCTCACCAGCATTTGTAGACCCTAGAGGTATTTATTATTATTGTTATTGTTATTATTAATAATTGTTTTATTTATTTAATTTCAAATGTCACCCCCTTCTCATTTCCTTCACCATGAGCCCCACATCCCATTGCTTCTCTCCTTTGACTCTAATAGGGTGCTCCTCCATCCACTCATGCACTCCTACCTCACCCCTCCAGTATCCAGTCTCTGGAGCATCTTACTGAGTCCAGACAAGACAGTTCTCTGCTACATATGTAGCAGGAGCCACAGACCAGCTCATATATGCTCTTTGGTAGGTGGCTTAATCTCTGGGAGCTCTGGTGTGTCCAGTTAGTGGAAACTGTTATTCTTCCTATGGGGTTGTAAATCACTTCAGCTCCTTCAGCTCCTTCAATCCTTCTCCTAACTCTTCCATAGAGGTCCCTTGAGTTTTTGGTCTTAGACATTCTGATGGGTATAAGATGAAATTGCAGGGTAATTTTGATTTGCATTAGCCTTATGACTAAGTATGTTGATCATTTCTTTAGATGCTTCTTGGCCAGTTGATATTCTTTGGTGACAAATCTCTGTTTAGCTCCACACCACATTTTTAACTGGGTTATTTGTTTTGTTGGTGTCTAACTTCTTGACTTCTTTATATAATTTGCATATTAGCCCTCTGTCACATATAGCATTGGTGAAGATCTTTTCTTAATCTGTATGCTGTTTTTTTTTTTTTTTCTATTAATGGTGTTCTTTCACTTATAGAAGCCTTTCAGTTTCATGAGGTCCAGTTTGTTAATTGTTGACTTCAGTATCTGAGCCATTGGAGTTCTGTCAAGGAAGTTGCATCCTGTATTGACAAGTTCCAGTTTTTCCCCACTTTCTATTCTATTAGCTTTAGTATATTTGGTTTTATAATGAATTCTTTGATTAATTTGGACTTGAGTTTTGTGCACTGTGATAAATTTGAATCTATATGAATTTATCTATGTTTAGACATCCAGTTAGACCAGCATCATTTGTTAAAGATGCCCTCCAGTTTACCTTGTTTCTTTGTGGCTTCTTTGGGTACACAGAAATATATTTCCTATGAAATCTAACAGGATAGTTTATTGATACAGGATAGTTACTAAAGCACATTGGAGAAATTATTAGAGAAATTCATATCTGTTTTTATCAGCACTGTTATATTTTTATACTTTGATTATTGTATTACTTTTGAGAAAGTCAATCTTCAACTCAAAAATCAGTCTATTGAGAATATGATTAAAAGTGGAACTTCATACACATGAACACACAAAGCATTTGCTGGTGATGCATACCTTTCAAGCCTGAACTGAGCAGGCAGAGACAGGTGTATCTTGACTTCAAGACCAACAAGGTGTACAGAGCAAGTTCTTGGATAGCAATGGCTATACAATGAAACCCTGACTTAAAAAACAAAATAGAACAAAACAAACAAACATAAAACAGGGACTTAACGTTATTCAGCAGACAAAGATTATAAGGTATTTAGCTACTTTGAAATATTTACAAATAAAGAGTGTATTCCTTTAATTCTATAATAAAATGTCTATTTTTGAACCAAAGAAAACACAAATCCTATACAACTCACACTTTCAATGTACAATTTATATCAATATTAGTATATTTTCAAAGCTGTACAATCATATCAGTTTCATCAGTCCCCAGAAAATATATTATACTTGTAATAATTATCCTCTTTTTAATTTTCCAATAACCTTCTGACATTTAATGTATTGTGTATATAGCTTTGATTTTTCAAAAAAGCTTACATAATTTGTATAATAAAATATGAGTCTTTTTACCTAGTTTCTTTTGATTATAAAATGTTTTCAAAGTTTATCTATGTTATATTATGCAAAACTCATAAAAGAATGAAATAATATCTAAATAGAAAATAGGAGCATGTATAGATCATCACTATAGAGGAATTTTAACACCCCCCAGGTGAAATATAGACAAGACTTTATAACACATCTTTTATTACAGACAAATTAGGTAAGGTTAATTTGTAGAAAGAAGCAGCCGTTGTTGAAAGTGGCATCTAATTTAAGGGTATACAAAGTGAGAAATCAGAGAAAGATTTGATAGAATGATTCAGAGATAGGATACCCCAGATCTCATGGACACAGATAGGAATTACCGGGTAGTTCACTAGAGTTAAGGCAAGGCAGTAGAATTCAGTTGATTTGAGTTTGGAGGAGTTTAGCTCAATGCAGTTAGTGTAGTGCAGTGCAGTGGAGTTGAATTCTTCCATGAGTTCACACAATTCAGTGTGGCTAAACAGATACAGTTGAAGCCAGAGAATAAGGAGCCAGAAGATTAGAACATATTTTCAGAAATAGTTTGAGGCCAAAACTACAATTTTACACATCACAAAAGGCCAAATAAGCCCCCAAAAGACAACTATTTAGTGTTTTCATTCATTTGGAAACTGTAGTATTTATAGGGATAAAGAAAAGCAAGTATGGATATAGGACATGAAGGTAGAAGCCACCTGTATATACAGATAATAGTGACATAATATAAAGAAGAAGGAAGAGGATTGAGACTGTGTATTCAAAATATGTGACATATTTCTATATAGATGTCTTCATAATAAAAACATTAATGTCTGAAATACATACTTGCCAATAATATTTGCATATAAAAACAATAAGGAATACCAATAGCCTTTATATGTATTTTACTATTATTTTGAAGTCTCCATCATAGGAAGCATAAATTTACACAGTGAATTTAATGTGCATTTATCTGAAAATAGTAATTTAGAGAAAATTTTCTTGTATTTAATATCTATTTATATTTCTCCCTTGTAAAAATTATATGCAGATTCTTAAACAAATATTAAATTTTATTTTTGTTTCATTATATGAAGTGTAAAACATGCTTTATAGAGCAAATACAAGTTTATGAGATTACACATACACTCATAAGCACACATATACCAACAACATATATACAGAGAAAGAGATCATGGACCCACTCGCACTCAAAATAGTCTTAAAGAAATTTAAATATCTAAGAATAATCCTAACAAAGAAGACAAAAATTTTAAATCTTGGCAGAAATATAAAGACATTGGTAAATGGAAAGATATACCTTGCTAATCATTGATTGGTAGAAAAAAGTTGTGAAAATGACTATTTTTGTAGAAAGCATTTAAAAACTCATTGTAATCACAATCAAAAGCCCATCTCATTTTATACAAAAACAGAAAATCTATCCAAATATTCATGTGGAAGCAAACAAACAAAAATTTCTGATACACAAAAGAAACATGACCACCACAGCCATCAAATATTACCTGGAAGAATGACAATTCCAGGCTTCAAAATAAAGGGTAAGTTAAGAATAACTAAAATGAACATTGTATACTTTCTCTATCTCCTTCATTGGGGACCCTGTGTTCCATCCAGTAGATGACTGTGAGCATCTACTTCTGTATTTTCCAGGCACTAGCATAGCTTCACAAGAAATACCCAAGAAGCAAAAGGGGTCTGCAACCCTATAGGATGAAAAACAATATGAACTAACCAGTACTCCCCAGACCTTGTGTCTGCTATATAAGTAGCAGAGGATGGCCTAGTTGGACATCAATGGAGGGGAGAGGCCCTTGGTTTTGCAAAGATTATATGCCCCAGTACAGGGGAATGTCAGGGCCAGGAAGCAGGAGCAGGTAGTTTGGGGAGCAGGGAAGGGAGAGGGACTTTCGGAGAAGAAACTAGAAAAGGGGATAGTATTTGAAATGTAAATGAAGAAAATATCTAATAAAAAAATGAAAAAAAATCCAGCGACATTGTACTAGCACAAAAAGATATATATATATATATATATATATATATATATATATATATATATATATATATATATTAATGAATAAAATCAAATAACCAAACATGAATATACACAATTATATCTGTATAATATTTGGCAAAGATGCAAAAATCACAGAGTCAAAAAGAATGCACTGTCATCAAATGTTGCAGGGAAAACTGGATTTCAAAATGAAATAAAAACCAGATCTATCTCACCATATAACAGCTAACTCCAAAACAATCAAAGAGCTAAGTGTGAAATTTAAAACACTAGAAGTGCTGAAATAAAACTCAATCACTATTCCAAAGGTTATAAATGTAGTAAACAACTTCTGAATTCCTAATCTACTTGCCCAGAAATTGAAACCAACAATTAAAAAAATGGCAACTCAGTAAACAAATGTTTTTACACATCTAAAGAAATAATCAAGTACAGAAAGACCACAGAATGGGACACACCCTCTACTAGCTATACATCTGGCAAAGGATTTATGTTCATAACATATAAAGAACTCAAAAAAAAAAAATAGACAGCTAAAGCTACAAACTATCTTCTTTTAAAAAGTGGGTCCGGGGATTAAACAGAATTATCAAAAGAAGAATTTAAATTGGCTTTGAATAGTTCAAAAAGTGTTCAGATCCCTCACAATTGAGGAAATGTAAAAAGGAACTTTGACATTTATATTTGCCACAGTCAGAATGGCAAAGATAAAGAAAACAACTGACAGCAAATGTTAGAGAAGATGTGGGGAAAAGGAAACACCCATACACTCTGGTGAATGGCAAACCAGGGCAGCAATTTGGAGATCAGTGTAGAGAACCATCCAAAAGCTAAAATTAAATCCATCACTCCTTAGAATATGCCCAAAGGATGTGATACCCTACAAGAAATTGTTCAGACATTTTTATTGCTGTTCTATTCTCAATAATTATGAGATGAAAACATTCTAGATTTCCTGCACCAAACAATTTGGTAATAAAAATGTGTTACATAAACACCATGAATTAATACTTAACTGTGAAGAAAAAAAATAAAGTTGCAAGTGAATGGATGGCAATGCAAAGAATCATATAGAGCGTGGAAACCAAGACCCAAAAAGACAAAAGTGGTGCTTTCTCATTTATCTGGAATTTTAGTTCCACATATTCAGATGTGATTTTGCAACTCAGAAAAACTGAAGAAACTAGGAAAGTATAAATAATTGATGAAGAGAGAGGAAGAGAAGGGAATTACTAGGTATAAAAGATTTGAAGGAGGAAGTGGTCGAAAAGCAGGGGGGTTTATAAGGGTTAAAGGAGGCCAATGCAAAAGAAAGAAATAGAAATATATAACAGTAAGGATTCTTGAAAAGTCATAAGGTATCACATTGTTGTCTATATAAAATTTTTCTTTAATGAAATTTACCCAATTGGTACTGATAATGCTACCTTAAATAATCTTATGTAAGTAATAAATCTACAATACTAGTCATGGATAGCCTCATTTTGAGTTATTGCTCAGTTTTGCCAAAGCGCTCCTAAATCATTATATTCTATTGTTGTTTCCACCATCTGCCTCCCAAAGATGAAGCGTAAGGTCCTATTGCTGAAGGCTCTGTGAACCTAGGACACAGGATCTGGAGGACATGAACTGGATATGATATTAAAGTCTTCTCCATGAAGTCTAGCTTCCATGTTACTGGAATATGTCATACAAACTTACAAAAGAGGAAGCAGCAAGTCATCCTACCTGGCTATGATGATTATGAACTTCAGAAATGGCTATTATAGCACAAAAACCCTCAGGTTACATGAATGACACTCATATATGGCTGGTAACCAACATATCTTTAATTGGACTTTAAGGATTAAGAATTTCAAGGAATACTTAACAAGAGGGAAATTATGCCTGGTACTAGAAACCTAGCCAACTGTTCAAATTTAATAAAGTGGTGTTGGAGGACACCTGCCACTTTACTAAACTAGCTGAATTTCTAACTAAATTGTGTGTGTGAGTGTGTGCGTGTGTGTGTGCGCGCCCGCGCACGCGCACATGCACACGCATATGTGCATGTCCATGTGTGTATGTGTGTGTGAACTACACATCAAATACAATTTTCTATGTAATACAGAGAGACAATTACAGAAAGCCATAATCTATCAAGTTACAGAGAACCAGTGATCCTGTAGTACTCAGTAACAACTGATAAATCTACAGCATAAACTCCACATCTTAGGCTTGGAGATTATCATGGACTACAGAGCAGAAAGAAAATAACATCTTGAGGAATAATAAATGTGTCATAAAATTGTGTCTTCTAGAAATGTGAGAGAAAATTAAACTTAGACATTTCACCATCCTCAATGCATAACAAGATGTAAACAAATGTGATAACAATAGAATGCTAAGCTAGAAGGGAGAAATCTGATAGGACCTCCATCTTAGATAAGTAGCTATAGCCTACAAGGAATGCTGAGAGAAGTAGACTCCCAAAACGAATAACCCACAATTGTTTATTCCAGTACCAACTGTTCAGCTCTGAAAATCATATACATATATACAGGCAAGTAATATTATATAGATTTGTGAATGTGGATATATAAAAAGTTGAAAAAAAAAAGAGAGAGACCAGGGATTTAAGAGAAAACCAGAAAAAATGATTATAGGAAAGAGTAAAAGAATAAATTGAGGAGGGAAGAATGAGGACATGATGTTGAGAAGAGAAAGTAATTTTGGGAGACAGATGGATTAGACAGGATTGAATGGGAGATAGATTTTATAAATGCACATTTTCTGCATATAAAAATTCTGGATAAATAACAATAGTATAATATTTTTCTTTTTTCATTTTTGAAGTTGTAGAATATAAAAATATAGAATTTTTCATAATAACAATTTCTTATTGAGGAATTCAATTTAATCCATTATATATAGTGCTTATGACATCAAGAACATTCTTCTGAATCCTATCATTTCCTCAACTTGTGGTTTAGATTGTTATCTTTGTCTTTATACACAATCCAAAAGAAATCTCAATTTCCTTCTACAATGAAAGCCACTAACATACTTTATTATTCTACATATTTGACTTCCATCTATATCTCCATTATATGAAATTCTTACCTTTTATTTGGTGAATTTCATTTAGTACAATGTCTCCAAGATTCATCTATGTTATGATATGTAAAATTTTCTTTACTTTCTGAGTCTGAATAATATTCATGTTCTTTCAATAATATAGCAAACACATCCATTTTCATATTACATTCATCTATTAGTGATCACATGGTTTGCATTCACTTTTTTTGACAATTGTACATAATGATATCATGAGTATATGTACATATAGTTGTTCAGTTGCAACTTGCAATACTTTGAGTTATCTTTTCAACATGATATCAATATATCATGTAGAAATTATCATTTTCATTACTAAAAGGAGTATTATACTATTTTTCATTATAGTTCTACTTTATTATCTTTCCAACAAGCTCAGGGATAACTATTTGTAATCATTATTAAAAATGGTTGATACTTTCAGTTTCTTTGTAAGTTATCCTTGTACGAATATACATATAATCATGTTTCTGATTTATATTCTAGATGATTAGTAATATTGAGCAGCTGCTCATATGACGAGTGACTGCTTGTATCCTTTCCTAGAAAATAACTTATTCCTATCATTTTTTCTATTTCTTGAGTTTTTCTTTTGAAGAACTTGTAATTCTGTATATAATCATCACATCTGGTATATTATTTGTAAATAATTTTACATTCAAAGAGGATAGCTTTCCTATAATTTTAGCCCTTCTAATGCCTTTTAAGATATGAGAAAATATTTTACAAGTGAGGAAATAAAGTTTTATTCTTTACAAATTACCCTCCAACATATATTCTATATTACTTGTACAGTCTGGACTAAAATCTGTATTTTTTTTTTAATATTCTCATGAAATTCCCACTCTCTAAAAATTTTAACATGGAAAACATAAGGTAGCCTGTGCCACCTTGGGCACGAACTCAGTGGACAATCCCATGGTCCCAAGAAGACTCTATTTGCAGCAGGCACCCATGCACACCCTGGATCTTGGGAACACTGGTGAGTGGAATGCATCATCTGTTCCAAAACAATCAAGAGAGGCCTGTGCCAGTAGGAACAGGGACACAGGAAACCCACCCAACCAGCTGCTGGGGTTTCTTCCAGTCAGCACCAGCCCTGTACCACCTTTGGTGCAAACTCAGCAGATGGTCACACAGTCCCCAGAGGACTCTCCATGCCCTAGGCACCCTAGCACACCCAGGATCTTAGGATCACTAAAGAGAATCAGCCTCCAGAGAGAGCTCTGACCCCGGGATTCAGGTGAGAACACCATCTTGTAAACCAGGTCACCCAGAGTACAGCCTGTGCAGTAGAGTACTTGGGTCACAGAAGCAACAGAGCTTCTTGGACAGGGTCCCTGTGAGCCTTCATCTCCAGCCAGGAAGCTGAGCTGAGACCCATAGTTCTCTAGGCACCTTCCCCATGAGAGAAGAGAGTTGGCCTCCAGGGATGGCTCTGGGATTCAGGTGATATCACCATCTTGTATCCCAGGTCTCTCAGAGACCAGACCAGGCAGGAGAACATATGGTCCACAGAAGCAACAGAGGTTCTTGGACAGGTTCCTTTCAGGCCTTCATCTTCAGATAGAAGGGGGTTCTGAGCTCCAGACCTCTGTGCACCTTCCCTGCAACAGGAAAGCTTGTCTGCAGCGAGTGCTATGACCACTTAGACTCAGGAGAGATTTGAACTCCCAGGAGTGCTGAAAGAGGCTATCAGAAACACAGGGGGAACAAGTTCCAGCTAGAGACAGCTAGAACATCTAACACCAGAGATTACCAGATTGCAAAAGGCAAACCTAATAATCTTACTAACAGAAACCAAGACCACTCAGCAGCATCATAAACCAGTATGTCCACCACAGAGAGTCCCAGATATCCTAACACACCCAAAAAACAAGATTCAGACTTAAAAATCATATCTCATGATGCTAGTAGAGGATTTTAAGTAGGAAATTAATAACTAAAAGAAATACAGGAGGACAAGGCTAAACAAATAGAAGTCCTTAAAGAGGAAACACAAAAATCCCTCAAAGAATTCCAGGAAAACAATGCTAAATAGGTAGAAATAATTAACAAGGGAAACACAAAATTCCTTAAAGAATTACAGGAAAACAACAAAATAGGTGATGGAATTGAACAAACCCATCCATGATCTAAAAATGGAAGTAGAAACAATAAAGAAAATCCAAAGGGAGACAACTCTGGAGATAAAGACTTAGGAAAGAATCAGAAACTATAGATGTGAGCATCAGCAACAGAATACAGGAGATAGAAGAGAGAGTCTCAGGTGCAGACGATTCCATAGAAAACATGGAAAAAAACAATCAAAGAAAATGCAAAAAAGATCCTAACTCAAAACATCCAGGAAATCCAGGACACCATGAGAAAATCAAACCTACAAATAATAGGAGTCGATGAGAATGAAGATTTTCAACTGAATGGGCCAGCAAATATCTTCCACAAAATTATAGAAGAAAACTTCCCAAACCTAAAGAAAGAGATGACCATGAACATACAAGAAGCCTACAGAACTCCAAATAGACTGGACCAGAAAAGAAATCTCTCCCGACATAGACATATAATAATCAGAACAATGAATGTACTAAATAAAGACAGAATATTAAAAGCAGTAATGGAAAAAGGTCAAGCAACATGTAGAGGCAGGCCTATTAGAATTACACCAGATTTTTCCCTAGAGACTATGAAAGCCAGCAGATCTGGACTGATATTATACAGACCTTAAGAGAACACAAATGCCAGCCCAGGCTATGATACCCAGCATTACTCTAAATTACCATAGATGGAGAAAACACATTCCCACAATATCTTTCCATGAGTCAAGCCCTTCAAAGGGTATTAAAGGGGAAACTCCAACACAAAAAGGGAAATTATGCCGTAGAAAAAGCAAGAAAGTAATCCTTCAACAAACGTAAAAGAAGATAGCTGAAACAACAGAATCCTAACTCTAACAACAAAAATAACAGGAAGCAACAATTCTTTTCTTTAATACCTCTTAATATCAATGGAATCAATTCCACAATAAAAAGATATAGACTAACATACTGTGACCCACGTTATCTTCTCGCCAGCAAGAACACACGTGGACACTAGGATCTTTCTGCAGCAAACTTTTATTACATCATGAGGAGGAAGACAACGAGCCCAAGATGGGTCCCGCTTATATACACCTCAGCGAGGCGTGTGTCGTCAGGATTGGCTGACTTCCCATTACCCCAAGTTACGCCACGGGATGAGCAGTGACTTAAGCGGCTTTGTAACAAGCGCATGCGCACTGAACTTGTTTGCTTGTCCCAGGTTGGGGGTGGTGACAGGATGTCGGTGCCATCTTGGAACGGCGGCAGAACCAGCTCGGGCATGGCTCTCTACATCTCCCCCTTTCTATTTTATTTAAAGTTCTGGCCTAGAGACAAGCAGTACTTAGTTATTGCCAGGATTATGGAGTTTTAACCCGATCAAGGCAATACTCTTTTGCCGGGAGTGTCAGTGATCAAGGGCACAGTTTTTATGGCATCTTCACACCCTACCCGGGGCAATGGATCAAGTCCTCTGGGTGGAAGGGCTGAAAAGAAAAAAGGGCGCCACCATGATGTGTCCTCACTAGCCTTGCCCGTCATTGGGAAAACTTCTCGCCACTAGGTCCCTGTCTTAGGTTGGTCTAGTGTGCACATTCATGAAATGGCCAAGCAACAACTTCTCTGCAAAATTACTCTAGGGCAAGTGCCAATTTTTAACCTTTATGATTTTAACATGCTGAGCCACATATCAGGAGAGGCTCCTTGTTCTGGTGCTGGGAGCGCTTGAGCAATCACCACTTTATCACGTTTTTGTTGGGTTCTGAGCTTGCAAACCACCCAAAACAGAAGCACAACACCACAGCTGAGGATAATGCCGAATAGGGCAACTCCCACCCACTCTTTAAAGAGGGAAAAGGCAGAGGAAATCCAGGACGAAAATCCTTCAGTCAGTGATAGATCTACTCGTGTTGCATTAACAGCCACCAGCACCGCTGCTCTCAATGATTGCAAGGTTTCTTAGAATCCTTCTGACCTGTTCCCAGCAAGATACAGTGATAATTTCTTAGACAAATTAGCAGCTCTAGTAAATTTTTCATATTGTACACTGGTAATGCAAAGTGCTCCTAATTTTCTTTCACATCCCAATTGAACCATTAGAAATCAAATCAAGGCATTGGTTAACAACCATTAATCTGCCTTTTAATTGAGCAGTAGAAGATGTGTGGATATTTATGGCATTCGCCACCTTTGATGATAACTGATCAAGAGTCATGCCTGTTTGTACTGTTGAGGCCATGGCAATTCCAGCAGCAGTTGCTGCAGCTGCTGCAAGTGATATCGCTGTTACGATGGCTGCAGTAATACCGAAATCTCTTTTTTGTCGAAACAGAGGGGGTCTCTACTGGGAACGGAACCCATCGTGGGACTCTGGCAACCATGGCACGGGTTGCCTGTTTAACATTCCAGCATTGGGACATCCAACATGAATCACTGGAACAGTTTTCAAATGATCCATTTGATATAATAAACAGAAAAGGTGGATAAACACAAGTAGGGGTAGGTGAGAAGTCAATCTGTTTTTGGGTTTTATTAACTCTAGTGATTTCTGTGGTAGAATTCTCAAGTGTTATGTGGGGACGATCTGCTGTGTTAATCAGCGCCTTATGATACTGATAAAATTTGGAGGAAGCTACAAAGGATGCTTTTCCTGTGTTTCCTCCTTGAATAAAAACCAAGGGACTAAGATCTGTACAGTTACCATTTATTTACCCCACAAAGGAGCCACTTATGAAAAGGGCAAATCCTATAGTCTTGTATAAAAAGTCCCTGCATCATATCCCATTCTCCCCCTGCGTCAGTCCTCATATTAGGAGAGAAGGAGAAGGTCTTTTCTTGGTCTGCCCAACAGTTAAGGTGGGACTGACAATCTGACCAGGGAGGAAAAACTTCTTCTAAACTGCAATGGGGAGCTGTCCGAGGTTGAGGAGGGCGCTCCTTATCTGAAACATTAGTTGATAGGAAGGTGCCATTAATCCCGGTGGCTTCCTGCCAAAAGGTTTTGCTGGTTACAGTTATGTCTGAATTGCTGGTATTTTGAGTTGTGTCTAACCAGCCTCCCTGATCATTAAACATTCATAGGGCTCGATTTTCAAGCTTAATGCAGTTTCCCTCATTAGTGAACTGGAAGCAAAGAGCACCCTTTTCCAGTAAGGTGCGAATTTCTCCCAATGGTGCCCGTGTAGAGTCATATGGAAGATATGGCAACCCTAAGGTTTTGTTGGTTGTAAAAATTTTGGGAAAAACAGCTGACTCATGTCTGACTGGCATGGGTTTGGGGAAAGCAGATAAAATTCCCCATCTATATTCTCCCATAATACTAGGAACCCAAATCTGAAACATCAGGATGAGGACTGGGATCAAAGGAAGGGTGGTCCATCGTCGAGGGGTCTTCTTGAAGCTCATCTTTGGATATGATGATCTTTCTTGTCAGTCGCTCAGGTAGCCAAAATGGATTGTCTTCTTCCTGTGAAAAAACACAAACAACTCCCCTGGATCTTATTATAATAGGATCTGGGCCTTTCCATTGTCCAGTTAAGACATCCTTCCATTTGACCATTTCTTTTGGTATATTAGGTTCTGAACAATGACAGTCAGCCGCTGTATGGCCTTGACTGTCCAAATTTTAAAAAATTAAGTGTAAAGAGTGCTATAGAAACGATGACTCTTGGCACTGAGTGCAGAGCTTCTCCGACTCCCCCTTTCTGTTTTAATAGGCAAGATTTAAGTGTGCAATGAACCCGTTCTATAATGCCTTGTCCTTGAGGATTGTATGGTAGACCTGTTAGATAGGTCACCTCCATTTGGCAGCAAAATTGTCCAAACTTCTGAGAAGTGTAAGCTGGTCCATTGTCAGTTTTGAGAATCTTGGGTTTACCCCAAGCAATCCACGCTTCAAGGCAGTGTTGAATAACATGGGCCGCTTTCTCTCCAGCTAATGGAAAAGCAAATATAATTCCAGAACATGTATCAATAGAAACATGTAAATATTGCAATTTGCCAAAGGATGGAATGTGAGTAACATCCATTTGCCAAATCTGTAGTGGCCTAATACCACAAGGGTTAATTCGCACATGTGGCACAGGTAAAAATTGACAGCAATTTTGACATTGAACTACTATATCTCTGGCTTCTTTTCTGGTTATGTCAAATCGACGACGTAGCATTTCAGCTGTCACATGGAAATTTTTATGAAAGTCTTTGGCCAAACCCAATTTGGGGGACAGGGCAATAGCAATCAACTTTGTGGCTCGATCTGCCAGACCATTTGTTGCCATGAGACATTGGTCCTGGCAGGCCCGAATGAGCCCTAATATGTGTAATAAAAACAGGGAATCTCCTATTAACTAAAGCAAATTGAATCTTTTGAAAAACTTCCACAAGTCTGCTAGCTGGTTTAGTTAGGCCAGCCACTTCTAAAACTTTAACTGCATTTACCACATAAAAGGAATCTGAAACAATATTTAAAGGGCCTGAAAATGTTTCAAGAATTTCTAATACTACCAAGCATTCCACGACCTGAGGTGAGGTCTCATAGTATTGTTTGGTTGTGACCTTATGATCCACTACATAGGCACCCATGCCTGTTTTTGAACCATCTGTATAGACAAACACTCCATCTGGGAGCAGCTCCTGAGATATAATGTGTGGAAAAACGATAGCTTGAGTTAAGGCAAATTGTAAGACAGACAGGATGTTTCAGATAGTGATTATCAATTAAACCATTGAAGGAGGTGGCCAACACTGCCCAAACATCAGAAGTAGCAGTTAGTATTTGTACCTGATGGGCAGTATATGGCACTATTAAGGTCTTGGGTTCTCTCCCAAAATGGGTAATGGCCACTTTTAGCCCATGAAGGGCAAGCTGAGCAACTGCACCTGGGTACCACTCAATAATCTTTGCAGGGGATGCATTAGGATGGATCCATAGTAAGGGCCCATCTTGCCATAGTACAGCAGTAGGTAGATGTCTAGTTTGGTTTCGTCTATGTGTTTTAGTTGGGCATCTTGTAAGGCACGTTCTACCACTTGTAGGGCGTGGCTTGCAGCCGGCATTAAGGCTCTTGGCGAGGAAATGTGAGTATCCCCTTCCAGGATGTCAAATAGAGGTTTCAATTCTGCTGAAGAAATTTTCAGAAAGGGTCTTAACTAATTTATATCTCCTAATAATTTCTGAAAATCATTTAAAGTATGTAAATGGTCTCTGTGAATCTCTAATTTCTGAGGAACTATTTTTTCTGGATAAATAACTGTTCCTAGAGAGGAGCCTATTTCTGAAATTTGAACCTTCTCTATGGCAATATGTAGGCCCCATTGTCCCAATGTTTAAAATAATAGGGAGTACGAAATCTGAAGAATGGATAAGTCTTTATGGCACATAAGGACGTCATCCATGTAATGAACCAAAAGCAGGGATGGATATTGCTTCCTTATTGGTTCTAAAGCCATCTGGACGAACAATTGGCACATTGTAGGGCTGTTTTCCATACCTTGTGGCAAGACCTTCCACTGATACCTTTTATCAGGTTCAAAATGATTAACAGCTGGAACAGTAAAGGCAAACCTCTGTCTGTCTTGTGGGCATAGGGGAATAGAAATGAAGCAATCTTTAATATCAATAATTATTATTCTCCACTGTCTCAGCAGGGCCGAAAGTAAGGGTAGACCTCTTTGTACTGAGCCAAAAAGGCACATCTGTGCATTGAGAAGCCTCCATTTTCCTGACTTCTTTTTGATAACAAAAATAGGTGTATTCCAAGGAGAAGTAGACACCTCTAAATGGCCAAGTTGTACTTGTTCTTCTATTAATTTAGTGGCAGCTTCTAATTTTTCAGAGGATAGGGGCCATTGAAAAATCCACACGGTCTCCTCAGTGAGCCAAGGTATGGGCATAGAACCCTCAATGGCAGCTAGGGAAAACCCAGACCCTGTCTGCTTGTATTGCCTTCTTGTGGGATTGGGTCTAATCTTCCTTGTTCCTTTTTGCCTAATCCTTTTCCTTCTTTATATCCCATCCCTTTCATAATATCAATGGCTTGTGGGGAGTATTCATTAGTAAGAGTTAGTCCTAAGTCTTGTAAGATATCTCCTCCCCAGAGATTAACAGGGAGGGAAAGTACATAAGGCATAAACTTTCCCCTTTTTCCTTCTGATGTCTGCCATGCCAGTGCTCGTGAGCTGATAGTGGGGCTGGCTTCATATCCTAACCCTTGTAATGAGTGAGCTGATTGTATGACAGGCCAAGCCTTAGGCCACCAATTAGAGGAGATGATACTTTTTATCAGCTCCTGTGTCTAAGATCCAAATAATTTTTTTTTTCCTTCAATCATCAATTGTAAAGTGGGCCTAGTCTTTAAATCTACCACCAAATAAGCCGAATCAGTTCCTGAAGAACCAAACTGCTGGGTGCCTCTGGGCGTCCCAGTAGATGGGAAATGGTCATGTAGACTTGAAAGGAGTAATAGTTGAGCAATTCAGTCTCCAGAAGAGATAGAAAAAAATGTTGGCTAGGGCGTGAGCGACCCTGACTCTGTAAAATGGCTGCTGCAAGCTCAGTGTTGGTTAATGGGCCTCCAACCCCCCTGCATATTTTTATCCAGTCTCTCAATCCCTTACTTCTCCTAGGGGTTATGACTGCTTGACATTCCGGTGAGGCATTTTCAAACACTAACTGCTCTATTAAGGGCTTGACTTGTTCTGGGTTGCCAAAAATTCTGCCTGCTGCTTCTGTCATTCTGGCCACAAAGTCAGCAAAGGGCTCCTGGGGAGTTTGTAAAATCTTTGTTAAATTTCCACCAGCTTACCCCTTTTTGGAAAGGGTTTTCCAGGCTCTAATGGCAGCTCTGGAAATTTGATCATACACCCCCCCAATCAAAATTTGTCTGATCATTAGCATGTTCCCCTTGTCCTGTTAGTAAGTCAAAATTCCAATTTCTCTGGTTGCCCACTGCATTGTCATTAATTCTGTCCTGAGCCTGAGAGGCATCATGCCACAGGGCTTTCCATTCCATATATTGCCCCATGCTAGGGAGAGCTGATTTAACTGTATTCTCCCAGTCATTGGGTGTCATATGAGAGGTGGAAAACCTCTCAAGTTGCATGATCATGAAATTAGCATCAACACCATACCTATTAACAGATTCAGCGAGCTCTTTAATATCTTTAAGTTCTATGGGCACATGCACAAGGCCACCGCCGTCTTGCTGAAACACTGGAAAAGCTTGTGCAATTAATCTTTGATCTTCCATTGAAAGAAAGGAATTTGAGGGTGGTTCTGCACAAGGCAGGGGTGCACCAGGAAATGAGGGTGCACTGGGAGACAGGCCTGAAGTCGCCGCGGCGACTGCGGGCCGTGGCACTCGACACCAATTAGTTCCTATTTTTATTATTAACCAGTGGTCTATCATCAGGGTGGTATCTCTCGCTCTCATAGCAGGCTGCTTCTTCCTCTAAGTCCTCTTCCTCATAAGGGCTCAAGTCCTCTGGCTCAGAGCTATCAAGTCCTAGAGCCTCTAAATCTTTTATCAGATAGAGAGTCTTTGTTTTTGGTTTCGTTTTCTTCTCCTCTATCTCTCCCAGGGTGTCCTTCCCCTTATCTCTCTTCTTCTCCTCTGTCTCTCCCAGGGTGTCCTTTCCCTTATCTCTCTCCACCAGAGTTTTCTTATCTCTGGAGGGGCCTCTTTTCTTGGACATTTCCTTACTTTTGTAAACTGTTTGGCACCTGCCTGGTTCCATTTCTGATAGACTATCCTGTAACTCTTCAAGGGCTTCCTGGCTAGCCTTTATAGATGTAGCATGGGTCTCATCCATCAAGCACGAGTGAATCAGCTGCCATACGGTTCATGAGTGGTTTTGCATTTTGCCATCCTTGATGGCCCTCTCAATATCTCTCCCCAACCTTTCCCATGATGGTATTGTCAGAGAGCCTGAGACAGCATACCAAGGGGCAACTCGATCTACTTCTTTACAGAAATTTCTCAAAACTCGAGTTGAAAGTCTTAAATCACGTTCCGTTAAGAGCGTCTATAAAGACACTACAACAGAATGTGAGCTCCCATGTTGCTCCCTTATGTACTAGAGGCTTACACAAAGGATGAAGAAGTCTGCCTCGGCTTATCTATGTCCGACTGATAACGGCCCTTTAAGGGAGACTGCTGCTTATGTAAGTGAGCCTGAAATTCCCCTTTCACAAATCAAACTGATGGAAACGATAGAGAAGTAGAATGAACAAAACCGATGCCAACTATTCTTAAACATGAGGCAAGCCATAAAATGCAATACACTCAGCAATATTCCAATGGAGAAAATTCATTTTTCTTTTCACAGGAGGTATAAATTGTAAATACCTTCTTAGATACGAGTGGTATTTTGCCTTAATGAGAAAATGTTCAGAGTAAGAGTCAGAGGCTTTTAAGTACTTTCTTAAATGGGATGTCTTCGTCTTATCCCACCTGTTAAGGCTCAGTAATGTATATAGCAGAAGAGATGGAAAAATTATAAGAGCCAGAGGTGGTGGATGACTCCAAAAAAAGCAGCAATATCTGGAAATATCCTATTGATACATATATGAAGATGTGGGGATTATGATAGCATGATTAAGCCTGTGTAGGTTCAAAACAGACAAAAGCCCAACATGAAGAAGTTGTATACACTATATACAACTATTCTCAATGGACAGTTTGGAGCATTTCATAGGAAAAAAATGCCATCAAATTACAGAAAACTCTAACAATTAGGAGAGGTTTGACTACACAGTCACTGAACATGACCCTAGATATAGGGGCAACCTAACCCAGGCTGATACTCTTTGATGATATGGGGAAAATATGATAGAATTTCCTCTAACAGGTACTGTCTGACAGACCTAAAGAACCCAATATGTTTTCTTGTGTCTTAGATTCTCTACATTTTGCTACCAGGGGACATTTATTATAAATAATGTTTGTATATGAGGCAAAGTGAATCTATTTCTGTGAGGACTCAGTATGCAAATATATACATATGGTAAACATAAACCCTTCTGCCCTCACACTAAATATATTTAGAATTATGACAATATAGGAAAGAATATTGGGTGTCTACCTTCCTAGTATCAGTCGCTCTATTTGGAACTCCTTTGTAGCTTGTGTAATTCTCTTATACTATGATGTTAATGAGGCCACTTGTGCCCTGTCAGATGCATGACCATACCATTATAATTCGTCATGCTATATACTCTCTAGGCTTCTTCACCTTGACTTTTGTGTGAATTACTCAAAAAGTAAGAATACTCTAGTTATCTGTTCCATGAGTTAAACTGATGAAACTTTCTGCCATATTGGGAACCAGTCCTTCCATGGAGAACCCTATTTAAAGGAATAAACTCAGGCCTCTAAAGTTATTATTGTCTGGAGAGTTACCAAATGTACAAGGTATCATATTGTCTTACCAGTTACTGACCATTAAAACAAAATATCTTTGTCTTTCCCTATGCCTCTGAAAAGGTACCTAGGATCACTATTTCTATATTTTCTTTTTTCTTTTTCTTTCTTATTAAAATTGTGATATGTAATAAAAAGTATAAACAATTTTAAAGAACATAAGCCAGGTGTCCTCATCAAAGGTTTCACTTCTAGGGGAAGGTAGAAAATGTTGTATGTGATTGGATCATATAAAGAATGTGAAAATTATTAGGAATTAGAGACACTCATGTTATTAAAAGTTTCTGGGATCCATTCCATAAACAGCCACCAAACCCAGACATATGCCAGCAAGATTTTGCTGACAGGGCACTAATATTGCTGTCTCCTGTGAGGCTATGCCAGTGCCTGGCAGATACAGAAGTGGATGCTCACAGTCATCTATTGGATGGAACACAGGACCCCCAATGGAGGAGCTAGAGAAAGTACACAAGGAGCTGAAGGTGTCTGCAGCCCTATAGGAGGAACAACAATATGAACTAACCAATACCCCCAGAACTCGTGTCTCTAGGTGCAAATGTAGCAGAAAATGGCCTAGTCGGCCATCATTGGAAGGAGAGGCCCTTGGTATTCTGAAGATTATATGCCCCAGTACAGAGGTAAGGCAGGGCCAGGAAGCAGGAGTGTGTGGGTTGGGGAGCAGGACAGGAGAAGGGTATAGGGGACTTTCGGGATGACATTTGAAATGTATATGAAGAAAATATCTAATAAAAAGAAGTTTCTTGCATTGTTGTGGTGCATTGAACAATGTATCTTCCATAGTTTCAAACACTAGAACACTTTTGGGCACCAGTTTGAGGCATATTTTTGAAGTTTAGTATATATAAATTAAGTCGAAGAATTATATTACTGGAGGCCAGAGATTTCTACCATTTCAGGATGGTTCTATCTAGATTGTGCTTGCAGATCAAGTTATAAGCTGTTAACTTGCTATTCCAATTGCCATGTTTATCACTTCCTTGCTATAAAAACTGCTTATTCTTCCTATACCAAGGGCCCAAGTAAATGCTGTCTTCTTTCCCAGGTCATGGAACTTTATCACAGGAATAAAAAAAGTCATTAATATAACTGTTTTGTCCTCTGTTTAAGTAAGTAACATAGTCACTAGCATTTTTGATCATTTCCAAGCAAGACTTTTTTTTTTTTTTTTTTTTTTTTTTAGAAACTATGATGGGAATGCAAGGTACTGTTAGCATGGATGAATCTATTTCATTATGGGGACAGTACTTCTACTGGAAATTTCAAAACTCCACAGTTATATTAACTTCAGAAGTGTTTCTTAGTATTGCCAGTCTTTGGATAAATGCTTTGTTGTTTAAGACATTTGACCAGTGAAAGAGAAGAAATTTTGGGAATTCCAGTATAGTCTGGGATGCAAAATGAGACCCTGTCTGAATAACAACAACAAGCAAACAAACAAACAAACAAACAAACAGAGCAGGACAGAATAAACAGCTGGTTTCAATGGGATATATCTCCATATGCTCAGGCATTTGCATACGTGGTTCTAAGTTGCTGACACTGTTTGGGAATCTGGTACAGCCTTTGAGAAGGAAGTATGTTACTAGGAGCAGGCTTTTAGAGTGCATATCCTTGTACCACCTCCAGTTTACTTCCTCTGCTTTGATTTTGCCATTGAAGATGTAATTGCTTGTCTTTGTGCTCCAGGTACCTACTGCTATGCCACTGAACTCTCACTTCTGAACCATAACCCAAAGTAAACTCTTCATTCCATAGCTTAATTTTAGTAGAATAGCCATGGGGTTTTGTTTGTGGTAGTCCTGTTCAGTTTTTTTTTTTTTTTAATTTATCGACTATTTTAATATAGTCTCATTGAGAATCTCATAACACGCATTTTGACTATATATAACCCCCTCATATTTTCCTACGCACATCTGTGTGTGTGTGTGTGTGTGTGTGTGTGTGTGTGTGTGTGTGTGTGTGTGAATGTGAATGTGGGTAATATATAAGCTCAAGTTGTGTTGGTCATACAAAGATGTATATCAATTAAAACCTTAAATGTGTCAGTATATAAATTCTATACCAATGTAAGAAATTATAATTTTGATTTTCTATCAGTTATAAAGGTTTCTACCAATATAAGATTATGGCTATATAATGTTTGCTTAAGAATAAATTTATTAGTCAATCCCATGTATTTCTCCCCTATTCAAAATCATGACCATTTCCAAATTACCCCTTAAAATGACAACCTATCTATAATTTTTAAAATAACCATAACCAGATACCCCAAACCCAAGGGGTCAGGATGAAGACTCTCCACAACTTCTTCCTGTTGAGTAAGAGCAACAAAATGTTTTTAAAGGGTTGGGTAGGGTTAAGAAAATTAGAATAATCAGTTAGATTTAAGGAAGCTAGCTTTAGCATCTGTTATTCAGTCTCTGTAAGTTTATAAAGCTCAGGACTTGACTGAAGTTCTGACTAGATCTCTGTGTAAGGCTGGTTGAACTGAGTCCATTGGAAATTAGCAGTTATTCCTGAAGTTGTCTTAGAAACAATTTTCTGGAAACAGCAATAGGAGGCTGGGGAGTAGAACAGAGGGCTCATTTCAGTGTTTCTGTGGCTGAATCTTTTGAGAGCTGTACATTCTACAGTATATGAATCTTACAACCTAAATTTAGAACTATTAAGAAATTTGTATAGATTGTGAAAGGTGCACTGATCAGTTTAGGATGAAACTCTGCTCCTTGTTTGATCAGGTCAAACGCAAGTATCCTTTTATGAGTTAATTTGATTAGTAACCAGTTGTAATAAATCTTCATTCATGCCATGTGAAAAATGACATGATGAGCCATAAGGACCTATAACCAACAAGATTTATTGTCTAATTTTGTCTCAAATTTTGGCTAGAGAAATGTTTGTGTCCAAGCCTGTTACAGGGTTGTTCCCATGTGGAGGATTTAGCAAATTGAGTTATTTGTCCTGTTTGATTTTCTTAATTTTTTTTTCTGAAGACAAGACATTTAACGGGTCCTCTTCTATCATATCTGATCCATATCAATCTGGAAATGGTCTGAAGCCTTTTCTTCTTTCCAATTAACATGAATACATAGCCTCTCTCCCCAAATAGCATGTCCTTAGTCCAATAACCCGGTCATCAAAGGTATAGATTGATTCAAATTAGCAGCATTCTTTCTCTTGTGGCCTGCCCTATTTTGACCTTCCCCCCAGAGGATTTTTTAATAATATAACCACCAAACTTATAACCACGCACATTTGAAAATTAAACCTATTCATAGCAATTAAAATAATCTAAATTGTCAGCCCTGTGGTGGAATGTTCTTTCTTGTAGGTTCTTCTTGAGGCAGCTGCAGGGGAAGAGCTTAGGCAGAGGGTAGGACTTAGTCAAGATATTTATGGTTGCTGTATAATAAAAAGTTTATTTATCAAAGCCTAAGTTACTATGCTATTGTAGGTGACCTGCCTTCTGTGATCTTCTGAGGTCAGAAACTGCAGTTTCTAACACCTAGCACCTCTTCTTCAAGCCACAAAGAATTAAGCTTTGTCTATCTCAGCAGGAACTGCTGGGCTCTAAATTTCAGCCTGCTAGTCACAGGAAGAGAAGACACTTAGATAAGAGACACTTAGATAAGAGATTATAGAGTTTATTACCAAATTGTAAAAGGTTTCCTATGAAAGCTATCTAAGGGGAAAAACAGAAAGATCTTCAGTGGGTAAAAGGAAAAATTATCTAAGTGGGGAAAGGGAAAAGATTCTAGTCTAAGTGGCAAAAGGCAAAAAGTCTCCTCCATTGATCTTAGTTCTCTGTGATCTCTTTGTCCTCAGTACTTATGTATCTTTCAGAATACATGATCACATGTTATAATGTTCCTCAAAAGTTGACACAAAAAAATCAAATCATAAATTGTAATAGAAGTTTACAACAGCGAATGTTTACATGCATATCCGTTACGAGTAATTATCTGGCTAAACATCAATCATCTGTCTGAGCTCCACATGTTCACTGAATGTTGAAAACCATAACTAACTTATTATTGAAGTTTTGTATACATAAACCCAGTCTGTATTTTATCTTCTGTCCTAGCACCTACAATAAATCATTAGTTGCCTTTTAATGACCTTTGGTTAATTGATTTACAACCTCTTGGAATGTGCTCTGAATAGGAGAAAGTCTGGTTACAATCTAAGAGCAATTAACTGGTGACACTTGGTAGATTGGCAGAGTTCTCATTGCAGTTTTGACTCTCAGAAAAAGGACCTAATAGCAGTCCCATTATAAAAGAGCTTAATAATCACAGATATTTTTAAAAATTTATTTTATTTTATTATATGTAAGTACACTGTAGCTGTCCTCAGACACTCCAGAAGAGGGAGCCAGATCTTGTTACGGATGGTTGTGAGCCACCATGTGGTTGCTGGGATTTGAACTTATCACCTTTGGAAGAGCAGTCAGGTGCTCTTACCCGCTGAGCCATCTCACCAATAAGGGAACTAAAGACAGCATTTTTCAACAAATCTTGATGACACAACTGGTAGTTATCATATACAAGAATTCGAATTGATCCATTTTAATCTCTTTGTTTTACTGTCACGTCTAAGTGGATCAAGGAACTCCACATAAAACGAGAAACACTGAAACATATAGAACAGAAAGTGGGAACAGGGGGAAAATTCCTGAACAGAACAGCAATGGCTTGTGCTGTAAGATCGAGAATTGACAAATGGGACCTCATAAAATTCCAAAGCTTCTGTAAGGCAAAAGACATTGTCATTAAAACAAAATGTCCACCAAAAGAATGTGAAAAGATGTTTACCAATTCAAAATCAGAAAGGGGACTAATATATATATATATATATATATATATATATATATATATATATATATAGTCAATGAGATGGACTCCAGAAAATCAAATAACCCCATTAAAAATTAAAAAATTGAGATTCCACCTCACACCAGTAAGAATGGCTAAGATCAAAAATTCAGGTGACAACAGATGCTGGCGTGGATGTGGAGAAAGGGGAACACTCCTCCATTGTTGGTGGGAATGCAAGCTGGTTCAACCACTCTGGAAATCAGTCTGGCGGTTCCTCAGAAAATTGGGCATAGTATTACCAGAAGATCCTGCAATACCNAGTTGGCCATCAGTGGGAAGAGAGGCCCCTTGGTTATGCAGACTTTATATGCCCCAATACAGGGGAACGCCGGGGCCAGGGGGTGGGAGCGGGTGGGTAGGGTAGCAGGGCCGGGAGGGGGGAGGATATAGGGAACTTTCTGGATAACACTTGAAATGTAAATGAAGAAAATATCTAATAAAAGTTGGAAAAAAAAAAGGAAAAAAAATTTTTGGAACAGAGCTAAACAAAGAATTCTCAACTGAGGAATACCAAATGGCTGAAAAGCACCTGAAAAATGGTTCAACATCCTTAATCATCAGGAAAATGAAAATCAAAACAACACTGAGATTCTACCTCCCACCAGTCAGAATGGCTAAGATCAAAAATCCAGGTGACAGCAGATGCTGGCAAGGATGTGGAGAAAGAATGACACTCCTCTATTGTTGGTGGGATTGCATGCTGGTACAACCACTCTGGAAATCAGACAGGCAATTCCTCAGAAAATTGAACATAATATTACTAGAAGATCCAGCAATTCTTCTCCTGAGCATATACTCAGATTATGTTCCAACTTATAACAAGGACACCTGCTCCACTATGTTCATAGCAGCCTTATTTATAATAGCCAGAAGCTGGAAGAAACCCATCTGTCCCTCAACAAAGGAATGGAAATGTGGTACATTTACACAATGGAGTACTACTCAGCAATTCAAACCAATGAATTCATGAAATTCTTAGGCAAATGGATGCATCTGGAGGACATCATTTTTAGTGAGGTAATCCAATCACAAAAGAACTCACATGCTATACACTCACTGATAAGTGGATATTAGCCCAAAACCTTAGAAGGTCCAAGATACAATTTGCAAAAGACATGAAATTCAAGAACAAGGAATACCAAAGTGTGGATACTTCATTCCTTCTTAGAATGGGGAACAACGTATCCATGGAAGGAGTTACAGAAACAATGTTCAGAGCTAAGATGGAAGGAAGGACCATCCAGTGACTGCCCCACCCAGGTATCCATCCCATATACAACCACCAATCCCAGACACTATTACATATGCCAGAAAGATTTTGCTGACAGAGCTGTGATATAGCTCTCTTCTGTGAGTCTATGCCAATGCCTGGCAAATACAGAAGTGGATGCCCACAGTCATCTATTGGATGGGTCGCAGAGACCCTAATGAAGGAACTAGAGAAAGTACCCAAGGAGCTAAAGGGGTCTTCAACTAAGTAGGAGGAACAATGATATGAACTAGCCAGTACCACCCAAAGCTGTGTCTCTAGGTGCATATGTAGCAGAGGATGGTCTAGTAGGCCATCAATGGGAGGAGAGGCACTTGGTATTACGAAGATCATATACCCCAGTATAGGGAAATGCCAGGGTCAGGAAGCAGGAGTGGGTGGGTTTGGGAGCAGGACAAAGGATGGGTATAGGGGGCTTTGGTGATAGCATTTGAAATGTAAACGAAGAAAATACTTAATAAAAAAAAGATAAGAAAATGGTGTAGTCACTGACAGAAGTGGGGTGTTGGAGTTCTGCCTTCTGCCTAGGGAGCTGGTGAATTTTCCGTTCTACCCAGACCCAAGGTAAGGGGGTGGAATGAAAGGGGGCAGGGGCCTCTGGCTGGTGTAGGCTGTGTGGCCGCAATAAAGTCTTTTCTTAAGAGAAAAAAAAATGAACAATAATTAAAAAGAAACTTGAATTGCTGTACTCTACTTCTCTAATGTAAGTTTGAGATTGCTGACCTCCTCTCCATTTATTAACAGGGAATCTGAAATTATTCACACTAAACCTGTTTACAAAAAATGATTTAAAAAGATAAAATGAAAATTCAAAATAAAAAAAAAATATTGAAAATACCCATAGTGTGAACTGTATTAAAACAACCAAAAACACATTATTTTTTGCTCTTGCTGGAGCAGAAGTGGAGGCCATATTGAACAGATTTTAGCTTTATGACATCAGAGATCCTAAATTACAGTTTTCTGAATTAATATGCTTTGGTTCCCATTGAAAATCTGTCTGAGATTAATACAACAGAAGAAGCGTCATTCATATATCAAAGGATTATTTTCATGTGGAAAATTTAAATTCTCACCAATCTCTACCTACTCAACCATTTTGAGATAAATGTTAAATAATTGAAACAAACACAATATAAATTTCCTGAGTATAATTTCTGTTTTACTAAAATCATCTAGATTGACCCCCCCCCCCGCCATAAAGTATCTATAGCTGGTTTAGGGAGAATTTATTCTTACAGATATCTTGTGATGCAGATAATTAAAACTAGCAAAATACATTCTCCAAATTCAGTGAACACACAAGGAATTGCCAGCATTAAACTGTCAAATTTAAGTTGTCCATGAAATTACCATGCCAAATGTTTACTAGTATTCACCTTAAGAGATTACACTTACTCATTCCCCCCCCCTAAAAATTATGAAATCACTTTACTTTGGCTTTCATACTCATATTCCTACAGAGATGAACTGTAACACAAAATCAACTGTATAAAGAGAAACAAACACAGAGTTGAAAGCATTTAAAAATTCATACAGCTTCTGGCTATTATAAATAAGGCTGCTATGAACATAGTGGAGCATGTGTCCTTTTTACCATCTGGGTTCTTTCCAGCTTCTGGCTATTGTAAATAAGGCTGCTATGAACATAGTGGAGCATGTGTCCTTATTACAAGTTGGAACATCTTCTGGGTATATGCCCAGGAGAGGTATTGCTGGATCCTCTGGTAGTACTATGTCCAATTTTCTGAGATAACACCAGACTGACTTCCAGAGTGGTTGTACAAGCTTGCCAGATGTCCCTCAACAGAGGAATGGATACAGAAAATATGGTACATTTAAACAATGGAGTACTATTCTGCTATTTAAAAAAATGAATTTATGAAATTCTTGGGCAAATGGATGAATCTGGAGGACATAATCCTTAGTGAGGTAACCCAATCACAAAAGAAGTCATTGGATAGACGCTCACTGATAAATGGATATTAGCCCAGATACTTAGAACACCCAAGATACAATCTGCAAAACACATGAAAACCAAGAAGAAAGACCAACGTGTGGATACTTCATTCCTCCTTTGAATAGAAAACAAAATACCCATGAAAGGAGTTACAGAGACAAAGTTTAGAGCTAAGATGATAGGATGGACCATACAGAGATTAACCCACCGGGGATCCATCCCATAATCAGTCACTAAACTCAGACACTATTGCATAGGACAGCAAGTGTTTACTGAAGGGACCCTGATATAGCTGACTTCCACAGAAGTGGATGCTCACAGTCATCCATAAGAGGGAGCACGAGGCCCACATTGGAGAAGCTAGAGATAGAACACCAGGAGCTGAAGGGGTCTGAAACCCTAGAAGAGGAACAACAATATGAACTAAACAGAACCCCCAGAACTCGTGTCTCTAGCATCATATGTAACAAAAGATGGCCTAGTCAGCCATCATTTGGAGGAGAGGCCCCTTGGTACTGCAATCTTTATATGCCCCAATACAGGGGAACGCCAGGGCCAAGAAGTGGGAGTGGGTGGGCAGGGGAGCAGGGAGGGGGAAGGGGGGAGGGGACTTTCGGAATAGCATTTGAAATGTAAATTAAGAAAATATCAAATTAAAAAAAAAAAACTCATACATTAAAATTGGGCCTATAACGTCAAAGCACCAGTTTTTGAGCTGTTCCTTTCTATTATCTGTACTACTAATAAAGGTAGTTATACAAAGAGAGGGAAAGAAGGATGACTTGGTGACCAGGACTCTCTGGGGTGGAAAAAATGAGAATAACTGTGAACATCCTTGTCTGTAGCTTGCATGATGTTTAATAATAGATAATATAGGTCTTAAATCGCAGGGGAGGAGAATAAAGTTAGAAATTTGTTAAAGTTGAATATTATGGATAGTAACTTTCATCAGAAAACATTGATGTAGCCAGCAAAATTGAGATGTGATAATGGAAAATACTTCTAAAGAGGGAGAATAATTTGGAACAGAAGATGGCATTACAAATAAAAAACAAATTACAAGATGGCATTACAAGCTAATCGGGTTGAGTATAAATGAATTCCACAGTTCAAAGAAGTGGCTATATGTACTTCTGTTGGGGACCCTGTGGGTCGGGATTTTGCTTCTTCTGCTCCTCCATTTCTGCTGCCTTCTGTACAGCAACATCAACCAACATGTAGAATTTGCTAAAATCAGGCTTTTCCTCTGGCCATGCAAGTTCAGCAGAAGACCAAGGCTCAGTGATTAAATTCTTGTCTTCATTCTCTATTTTGGCTTCTGAGATAACCTTCTGGTTTAGAGTAGACTCCAGATATGGCACTTTCTCTTCTGATTCTTGACATATTGCCAGGGCCAGATCCTGCATATTGGCTTTTGTGTTAAACTGTGCCTTGAACTTCTTGGATGGATTGGAGTGCTGCTTCTGGGCTACATTGGCAGCCTGGCCTTGGGTTGCATTGGCAGCCTGGCCTGGGGCTGCATTGGCAGCCTGGCCTTGGGCTGCATTGGCAACCTGGCCTTGGGCTGCATTGGCAAACTGGCTTTCATCGCTCAAGTTGTCTGGATCGTGAACAATTTCCCAGCGAAGTTTTCTGCGGACATTTAAAAACCATTTGGTTACCTGCAGGTAAGATAAATCGGTATTCTTGGCCAGCATTCGTTTGTCTGCTACAGTAGGGTAGGCATTAAACTTGTGCTCACAGAGCCAGTCATGGAGGACCTTCACAGACTCTGGTGGCAGAAAGCATCCTTTCTCAAGCTCCTGACAGTCACTAATCTTCTTCTTACAGGTTCTCTCAAGTACTAACCTGATTGAGGTGTACTTTTTCCTAGTGTTCTGGGTTTCTTCTGGAATACCTTCAGCCTCCTCCATGTTCTGGAAGACTGCTTTCAGTGGCTTAGAAACCAGGGATGAATGAAGTAGGAATAAAGCTGCCCCAGGAGAGTCAGAGAAGACTTTCACTGATTTCTGAATTGGATTCTCATCTGTTGCCAGACTGACTGTTGCTAACAACCGAGCCAACTGGCTCTGTGATGTCACAGACCCTATGCTAGACAGGTTTCCTTCCCCATACACACATCCCTACACTTTTTTGGCTTTATGTGGCCTATTTTACTGTACTCTTTTTTTTTTTTTTTTTTTTTTGGCCATACATCAATGTATTTGTGTATGTGTTCTTACTCCATTTTTTAAAAATAGCTTTCATAATTTCTCTGCAGGTGTTAACTATATAAAAAGTACAAATATTGGAGAATAATATTACCATATATTAGATAATAATATTACCATTCATTTAAAAATTCCGCTTATTCTCTCTCTCTCTCTCTCTCTCTCTCTTTCTTTCTCTCTCTCTCCCTCTCTAACCCCCACCTTGCCGTGTGTGTGTGTGTGTGTGTGTGTGTGTGTGTGTGTGTGTGTATTTCTGCAGGTGTACAAGTACATGTACCATGGGATCATGTTGTGGTCAGAGGACCTGTTTTGTCTCCTACCATGTGGGTTGTGGTGATTACACTCAGGTGATGAGCCTTAGAAGCAAATGCCTTTACCCACTAAGCAACCTTGTTTCAATATCTTTCTTTTTGATATTTTTATTCTTATCATGTTTTTAATTATTTTGTGTATGAATGTACATTATAAGTTTAAAAGACTGTGAAAATTCTTTCATTAAAATGTTATAATGTGATCTTTACTCTGAGCCCAGGGGATGCAGCTAGGGCCTGTCCTGTGTTCCCCACACCCCAGGAGTTTAAGATCACATTGGGGTTACGTGTGAGTGGAGTGAAGCTGTGGTTTGGGGAGCAGTGGGGCAGCTGTTGCCCACAGCGGCAGGAACCGAGGAACTCCGCCACACCTGAGGCTGGGCCTCTCCCAGCCAGAGCACCCTCCACCCCGCCATCTTTCCTCTGAGCCCAGCAACTCCAAGAACTTTAGCCCAGAAACCTAGACTACCCAAGATACAATTTACTAAAAACATGATATTCAGGAAGAAGGAAGATCAAAATGTGGACATGTCACCCCTTCCTAGAATTAAGAACAAATCACACATTGAAAGAGTTACAGAGAGCATTTGTGAAGCTGAATCCAAAGGATGGACCCAACGACTGCAGCTGCCAGGGTTCCATCCCACAATCAGTCACCAAACATAGACACTATAGCATATGCAGGCAAGATGGTGCTGAAAGGGACCTGATATAGCTGTGTCGGGGGGAAAATATACCAAGGCCTGGCAAACATGGAGGTGGAAGCTCATGGTCAGCTATTAGATGGAACACAGGGTTCCCAAGGAAGAAGGAGCTAGCGAAAGTACCCAAGGACCTGAAGGGGTCTTCAACCCTATAGGTGGAAGAATAACCATGAACTAACTAGTACCCCCTGGGCTTGTGTCTCTAGCTGCATATATAGAAGAGGATGGCCTAGTTGGCCATCAGTGGGAAGAGAGGCCCCTTGGTTATGCAGACTTTATAAGCCCCAATACAGGGGAACGCAGGGGCCAAGGGGTGGGAGCAGATGTGTAGGGGAGCAGGGCCTGGAGGGAGGAGGGTATAGGGAACTTTCGGGATAACATTTGAAGTGTAAATGAAGAAAATATCTAATAAAAGTTGAAAAAAAAATCACATCAGGAGCTCAGGGCTCGGGCCGCAGGCGCTGTGCACTCTCCTAGGCTCTGTCAGGACTCCCCAAGCTATCTCGGGACCTGAGTTGAGCAGGGGAACACAGACTCTGTTCTGGCCCAATCTCGTGGAACATCAGCCCAGGGCAGAACAGCGGGTCCTTTCTGGTCTGCACCAATGCCAGGTCTCCTCGGGCAGAGATGGCAGGAGGCAAGCGTAAGAACAGAAGCAACAGAATCCATGGGTACTTGGCATCACCAGATCCAAACTCACCCACCACATCAAGTCCTAGATACAACAGCACACCAGAAAAACAGGACATGGATATAAATTCACTCGTCATGATGATGATGGAGGACTATAAGAAGGAAATGCAGGAAAACACAGATAAACAACTAGAAGCATTTAAAGAGGAAAAACTTAGAGATTTACAGGAAAACAATACCAAACAGGTGATGGAATTGAACAAAGCCATCCAGGACATAAAAATGGAAGTAGAAACAATTAAGAAAAACCAAAAGGAGTTAACCCTGGAGATAGAAACCACAGGAAAAAAATCAGGAACCATAGATATGAGCATAAACAAGAGAATACAAGAGATAGAAGAGAGAATCTCAGGCACAGAAGATTCGATAGGGAGCATAGACACAACAATCAAAGAAAATGCTAAATGCAAAAAGATCCTAACACAAAATATCCAGGAATTCCAGGACACAATGAGAAGACCAAACTTAAGGATAATAGGAGTAGATGAGAAGGAGGACTCACAAACTAAAGTGCCAGCAAATATCTTCAACAAAATAATAGAAGAAAACTTTCCATACCTAAAGAATGAGATGCCCATAAACATACAAGAAGCCTATAGGCTTCAAATAGGTTGGAACAGAAAAGAAATTTCTCCGGACACATAATAATCAGAACAACAAACGCACTAAATAAAGACAGAATATTAAAAGCAGTAAGGGAAAAAGGTCAAGTAACATATAAAGGCAGGCCTATTAGAATTACTCCAGACTTCTCACCAGAGACTATGAAAGCCAGAAGATCATGGACAGAGATTATACAGACACTAAGAGAACACAAATGCCAGCCCAGGCTACTNAAAAAAAAAAAAAAAAATGACAGGAAGCAACAATTACTGTTCCTTAATATCGCTTAATATCAATCGACTCAATTCTCCAATAAAAAGACATAGACTATCAGACTGGCTACACAAACAGGACCCGACATTTTGCTGTCTACAAGAAACACACCTCAGGAAAAACGACAGACATTACCTCAGAGTGAAAGGCTGTAAAACAATATTCCAAGCAAACGGCCCAAAGAAATAAGCTGGGGTAGCCATTCTAATATCGAATAAAATAGACTTTCAACCCAAAATTATCAAAAGAGACAAAGAGGGGCACTTCATACCCATCAAAGGCAAAATCTTCCAAGAGGAACTTTCAATTCTGAATATCTATGCTCCAAATGCAAGGGCAGCCACTTTCATTAAAGAAACTTTAGTAAAGCTTAGAACACACATTGCACCTCACACAATAATAGTGGGAGACTTTAATACCCCACTCTCATCAATGGACAGATCCAGGAAACAGAAACTAAACAGAGACTCAGTCGAACTAACGGAAGCTATGAAACAAATGGACTTAACAGATATCTACAGAATATTTCATCCTAAAACAAAAGGATATACCTTTTTCTCAGTACCTCATGGCACCTTCTCCAAAATTGATCACATAATTGGCCACAAAACAGCCCTCAACAGATTCAAAAATGTTGAAATTGTCCCATGCATCCTATCAGATCACCATGGATTAAGGCTGCTCTTCAATAACAACATAAGTAGCAGAACACCATCATTCACTTGGAAACTGAACAACACTCTACTCAATGACACTTTGGTCAAGGAAGGAATAAAGAAAGAAATTAAAGACTTTCTAGAGTTTAATGAAAATGAAGCCACAACATACCCAATCATTTGGGACACAATGAAAGCATTCCTGAGAGGTAAATTCATAGCTCTGAGTTCCTACAAAAAAAAAAAAAAAAAAAAAAAAAAAAAAAAAAAAAAAAAAAAAAAAAAAAAAAAAAAAAAAAAAAAAAAAAAAAAAAAAAAAAAAAAAAAAAAAAAAAAAAAAAAAAAAAAAAAAAAAATGGAGATAGCGTACACCAGTAGCTTGGCAGCACATCTGCAAGCTCTAGAACAAATGGAAGCAAAGTCACCTAAGAGGAGTAGACGGCAGGAAATAATCAAACTCAGGGGTGAAATCAACCATGTGGAAACAGAAAGACTGCTACATTTTATGAGATGGTGTGTCTCCTTGTTTATTGCTTTAGGGCATGCTAGCTGGTCTATAGTCTTTACTACTCCCTTATCTTGCCAATGTCTTGGTATTTCTCAACAGAAATGGTCGCCATAATAGAATGATTGATGTAGGAGAGAACTTTGCTCACTATGGGTAGCACCATCACCAGCTACATTGTCTTGGGCTATTAGTATTCTTGCTGAACTGAAGCCAGTGAGATAGCCAATAAGTACTATACCTTTTCTATTCTGCGTCATTTTCTTCTTGAGTTTATGCTCTTAATTTTTCTCAGTGATGACACTTGAAGTATAAGGTAAAATAAACACTTTTTTTCCATGAGTTGCTTTTGTTCATGGTGGTTTTCACAGCATAAAAAAGCAAACTAGGATATAATTCATTAAATAAAAAACAATAGTAAGCTATGCATATAGAATTGTTTAATATTTTTTCTCTTTCTAAAATACCTGAGGTAAGCACATCGATACTCAATGTTAGGATAATTCCGTTAAACTTTAAGGCAAGAGCTGTGAATTTAGGTGGTTAGACATAAGCAGTTTAGTTTCCTGATTCTCTTAATGCTTTAACTGCTGAATTAGTTGCTTTTCTCTTGCTGTGATAAAGGCAAGTTATATAAGGAAGAGTTTATTTGTGGTTACAGTTCTATTGGGATAAAATCTATCAGGGCATGGACAAATGGAATCAAGTAGCACACATGGCATTATAAAAAGCAGGAATTGGAGACATCACAAACACAATAAGAATTATGAGGAGAGACAGAGATTGTAAACTAGAAGTAGGGTGAGGCTTTATATTCTCAAAGCCCAAATATATCCATAGATATACCTTTTCCAGCAAATCTGTACCCCTTAGATCTATCTAAAAAGTACCACCACCAAGAGCACAAATGTTTGAGTGTCTGATTCTACAGGCTACAATTTTTCAGTTAAACTAAAACATTTCACTCCTTGGCCTTTGTAGGCTCATGGCCATAACATAATGTAGACTGTATTTGGTCCAACATCTAAAGTCCCCATATTATTTCCCACTCTTGATACTATTTACATGTCCATGGTTTAATACTCAAAGCAATCTTTTAATTATACACATTTGTAAAATCAAAAAGCAAACTGCATGTTTATAAAATTTAATGGTATAGAATATACATTATCATTCCAAAAGGGAAGAGTAGGGTCATAGTAAAGATATAATCAACCAAAATCAGACCTACACCCAGTAGCTCAAATATTAAGTCCTTTAGCTCCATGTTTGATGTGAAAGGGCTTAAATAAGGCCTTAAATGGCTCTGTCCTGCCACCTGTGCTCCCTGAACCACATGTCCTGTTTGGTTTGAATACACACCTATATGAAGCTCTCCTTAGATGGCTCTTCAAAAGCTTAATTTATGTTTACTATAGGATACAGAAATTCAACTTCTAAGCACTCCAAAAGATTAATGTTTCCTTCTTTCTTTTTCCTTTCCTTTCCTTTCCTTTCCTTTCCTTTCCTTTCCTTTCCTTTCCTTTCCTTTCCTTTCCTTTCCTTTCCTTTCTTTTCCTTCCCTTCCCTTCCCTTCCCTTCCCTTCCCTTCCCTTCCCTTTACTTTCCTCTCTCTCTCTCTCTCTCTCTCTCTCTCTCTCTCTCTCTCTCTCTTTCAGAAATGATACTACACTCATTTTACAACATCTCTATCTATAGCAGCTCAAAATGCAGAAGCAACCTAATTACCTATAGCTACATGTGCTTAACTATAAGCAAATGTTGATATACTCAGCCTTTTAAAGGAAAAACATTTGGATATGAGCTAAAGTATTTATGAATATTTGAGTACATTATGAGGTTAACTTTATATGAAAAAGTGACATAATGATTCCACATGTCTGAGGAACATAATGTAGTTAAAATCATATGCCAATATTAAATTGGATGCTTCTTATCTTATAGCTCCATTATTTGTTTGGAGATGACCAATTTGAGACATCACTAAGATGAGTTCTAAAGACTAAGAATTTGTTAATGAGACTAGAGTCTTTGTAGTACATGACATGGATCTTCCCAAATCCTTTAAAAGAAATATTTCACTGGCTGCTGTTGACTACAGGACAACATCTAAACTCTAAATTATTTAATAATCGTATAAAAGTTACAGGCTATAATATAAGGTATTGTTATTGGTCAAATGACACAGTTAACAGAAATAGTTACAATGTTAAATTGAATTCACAAAATTTTAATATATCAAAGAAGAAATTTTGTCTAAGAATAATATGTATTCTAATAAAACACAAAACATTCTTATCCTGTTACATTACATATTTTCTTATCCTGTTACATTACATATTTTGAGAAATAGTTTAAATTCTTATAATCAATTGAAAATATTATTCAAATTCGTTATGTATTGCCAATACCAAAGTCTTTGCATAATTAGAGCAACTTTAAAAGCAATTTAACAGAGTTTCCTGAGGGACTTATTAATTTCTTTTCCTTAAGCTTTTCACAAATTAACAACTTCTGAAATGAATATGTTATTATGGAACTATTTTTCCAAATAGTAGCAATTCATAAAACATTAGTTATACTAATACAAATTTTAAATTAGTCTGTTTTATATTCATGTTTTCTACCATGTAGGCAAACTTCTTTTGCTCAAAGTAATCTTTTAGAGGTTTATGAATAAGTGTATTCAAAGAATTATGAAGTAATATCTTTAGTTGCATTCTTGGAGGCATCTGAATGAAGCATGACTTCAGCCCAAATTGTGCCTACATTGCCCAGGAATCCTTCCTCCAGTAAGTGTAATCAATATTCATTATATTTATTTAACTTGTACATATTTCTTCTCTAAATAATGTTTCTTATGTGTTTCCTTTCCTCTTTTCTTCATCTTGTTTTTTTTTTCCTTTTCCTTTTGTATATTTTTGGTAACACTGAACATGTACATATTCTCTTTTGTCCAGCTACACATTCAGACAAAACAACAGATAAATTTATATTGAAAGTATAAAGGGTGAAAAGTTTAGTTTTAGGAGCTAAGGAAATGGCTCAGTGGTTGAGAACACTGATTGCTCTTTCAGAGGACCTGGGTTCGTTTTCCAGCACCCATATGGCAGGTCACCTTGTGTATAATGCTAGTTCCCGGGTCTCTGAAAACTTCACACAGATACATAATCTGATAAAATACATATTAAAAATAATAATGACATATTTAGTTCTAGCTTAAAAATTTAGGGAAGAATCACTGGAAAAGAACAGATTTAGTTAATGATCAGAAAAGTTAGATAGCTTGAATAGTTAGAGGTAAAACAACTTAGCTGGAAAAATACCACACAGGACTCAGTGGTTGATACTGGATCCTTTTCTGGAATCATTTTTCGTTCTCTATGTTCAGAATGTGGACTATTTAGTTGTCTTCTTTCTCTATGTCTGCAACCTGGATTAGGAGTACTTGAGTCAGCTGATACTTACTGCAGAGTTTCTCTGTCTGTCTCTATTATCCTCTGTCTCTGCCTCTCTTTCTTTCTCTCTCATGTTTCCATTAGATTATACAAACTCTGTATTGTACTCTTTTTAATCATGTTTGTATTCTCACTGGACTCTCTCTCTCTCTCTCTCTCTCTCTCTCTCTCTCTCTATGTATATATATATATATATATACACATAGAGAGAGAGAGAGAGAGAGAGAGAGAGAGAGAGAGATTATTTATTTAAGAGTGATTAGTTAAGGTAGATTTGTCATGTGCAAACAGAAAAGAAAGCAATGAGCACAAACCAAAGCTTGAGCATCACTTCCACATATGGAATACTACTGAACATGACGTTTTTACAAGGATTAACAACCAAAGACAAAGAAAATAAGACAAAATGAGCAAATAATAATGTGATTCCTTGTAAAATCAAGAATTCTTGTAAACAGGAAAATAAAGGTGAATGGAAATCAAGAAATGGTAAAAAAATACCTTCTATGTTGAAAATTCCTGACAATCTAGTCACATGTCATTTGAGCATTTGGGTTTTCTACTCTCTTCCAGTATTTGAGACAACTGTTTTTATACCACAGCCCAATGGGTTGTGCACCCTGAATTTTAAATGAGGTAGATGTGCTCGCTAACATGATTAAAAGTGGCAGGGATAGAGCCCTACAAACCCTAGGGAAAGAACCTGACATTCTTGTCATCCCCTTCTCCCTCTCTGATATTCAGTGTCTAAACAAAAATCACTCCTGCTTTGCTATTAGTTTAATAGGATTCCCAGGACAAATTGACAACCATTATCTTGATGAAAAATGGGCCTCTGTCTTCCCTCTGTTGCAATGGTTGTCCCCCAAATTATTCTCAAAAGGGACCATAGCAGGAGCCCCCTCAATATTTACTGATGGGGGAAAGAGGGGGGCTGCAGCAGTAATATACTACTTTCCTGAGGATGAATCCTCTATCATTTGATTCAAAGAGCTACCGAATCATTCCCCACCTCCACAATATAAAGAATTATATGCTATCTATCTAGCACTAAAAGAAGTCAAGGTCCCCCTTAAGCTCTTTTCAGAAAGTGTATACACTGTAAATTTGCTCCCCTGGTTGTCAAGATACTTCTTCAAACTAGACACCACCCCACTTTCCCCTCTACTCATACAGGTCTTCACCCTCCTACAGGAAAGAGACTTCCCCATCTACATCCAGCATATCTAATCTCACAGTCCTATATCCAAGGGAAATGTACTTGCTGACCTAACTGCCTCAACAGGGACATTCATGGCCTCCACTGAACAAGCAGATCAATTTTATTCACACACACACACACACACACACACACACACACACACACACACACACACACACACACATATATATATATATATATATATATATATATATATATATGTACATAAAATGGGGCTTCATGCCTGCTTCCCCCAAATCCCACTTCCTCATCTCCAAAGAATAATAAAGACATGCTTCTCTTGTGCATCCCTAATTACCACCCAGCTTTACAGATGATGGGAAGTAAACTCCAAGGCCTTAAGTCCAATGCCTTATGGCAAATTGATATCATCCATATCCTGCAATTTGGTAGACAGAAATGTTTTTTCCACCATATATATGTACTCACATTTTATATGGGCTACAGCCCAAACAGGTGAAAACTCAAAAAGGTTGATTTACCATATGCTCTCCACCTTTGCCATCATGGGCATTCCTCAACAGATAAAAACTGATAATGGCCTGCCCTTATCATTATCATTATCATTAGCTCTCAATTCAAAACCTTCTGCACACACTGAGAAATTGCCCGTCATACAGGGATTCATAACAATCTCCAGGGCCAATAAATAATAGAAAGAACACATTGAACCCAAAAACCCTGCTCATAAAACAAAAGGCGACCACCTATCCCCCTAATGTACAATTACTGATGGCTCTGACTACCCTAATCATATTTAACATCTACAAAAACTCCAAACCTCCTCCTATCTACCTCCATTGGCACACACCAAAATTACCCCCTACCACCACCCTAGTAAGACAGCGAGATCCTTTAGACAGAATTTGGATGGGACCAGACCTCATCCTTACAACTGGGAGGGGTTTTTGCTTGTATCCTTCCACAGGGCCAGCCAACGCCTATCTGGGATCCTGCCAGAAATGTCCAACACCATCCCATCAACCAAGAAGATGGCATGCCTCTTGCTAACACATCAAGGACAGAAGAGGAGGAGGAGAAGGTAGAGGAAGCACCACACCAAGAAGGACAACAAGATCTCCTGGAAGGATATCCATGACCTGGTGACTGCTGCCCAGGCCATGTGCCCTCTACAAGACCCCTCTCCTCTATTATCTTGGCTTTTTTATTTTTTTTCTTCATGCTAACTCTGCTGCTGCCCAGCCTCTCAACACCTACCACTGGAGATTCTATGTTAGGCAAACCTACAATGGACACAACAAAGTTATAGGGATCGAGGACTGTCCACATGAAGGATGTTGAACCACATATCAGGTTGCAGATACCAGATCTGCAGAATGGAATCCACCAGTGGCGGCTGCACTATGCTCACCAACCTTAAAACTCATTTTCAACTTTCTATCAGCAATTCATGGGATGAATGTTGGAAGATCTGAGTCATGGGTAAAGTTTACCCCAATGGCTATGCCAAATACCCAGTTACTGACCTGCACATCTCTCATGAGCATATTCCTGACTCCAAATCAGCCTTTTCCCATGTTAATATTATCTAACAGGAAAATAAGTATCAGAAGAGGCTGTGAGCTACACTCTTCTGGCTACAGTACATCCAATACACAGTTGACCTCTTTCCCTTAACAACCCACCCCAATACCTTCCAATGCTTTTTCTGTGCTTCTCTATCCCTATGATTATTAGCAGCTGTTCCCATTAACATTTCCCTTCATGTCCTCCATAGAACCCTACCCATGAGGAAAGCACAGGACATTCTGCTCTTTGACCTACCCCCCACCCTTTTCCTTGTAGGACCCTCCTCAAAGCCCCATCTTACATGTGTCTGTAACATTACCATCACCAAATCAGTATGTGTTAATCCACCTGCCCTCCTCTGGACTATAGGTGCCTGTATTAACCCTCCTTTTCAAGGCTTCTGCACCATCATGATAATTGTTCCCCAGGTTTATCTCTACTAACCTAAAGAAAGGAGAGAGGAGAGAGAGATCTTCATCCCTCTGCTCATTGGACTAGGCATTGCTGTCTCACTGGGTGCCTCGCTGTCTCACTGACTTACTGACTGCTGAACAGGGAGGGACTTGCATTTTGATAGGGGGAGAAATGTTGCTTTTATGTCAATGAATCTGGGCTGGTAGAACAAGATATACAAATGCTCAAAGAACTCTGGGGGAATCTCCAGGCATGCTATTCTTCCAACACCCTTTTTTCTTGGTGCTGTAACCCCTTGGTATTCTGGGTTCTTCCCCTCCTTGACTCCATGCTAGCCTTGCTTCTCTTGGCACCCTGTCTCACTCAGTTTCTAAAGTAGCAGAAGAGTAGCATTGCAAAAATCACTACCAATCAGGTCTTGGTTCAGAATCAAACTGTTCCTGACATAGGAGACAGTTATTCTGGTGACACCTCTCCTTTATAAAAAGAAAAAAGGGGGATTTTTGGGGCAGTGAGCTAAGCACAGACAGCCTGGTCTTCAGTTGAGGAAAGGTGTGGAACCCCGGGGGCCCAATGGGTGGTGATTTCCACCTACATGGGACAGAAGGTGTTCGATCATGTCTCTTGGGCCCCTGGCTCCTGTCAAAATTGCCACACTCACAATCCCCCACAGGAGAGATGTGTGGCTGTCAGTCGTGTATGAGGATGACCCACATGCAAATAAGGTTTTCCCCAAGCTCTCAGTCCAAGCCAATGAGAGGTACCTGCTGTTGAAACCTTAATCACCCCCAAAATTGTATATAATTCCTATCCAGGGAATTAAAGGTGTGTGAGAATTACTCTGTCATCTGAGTCTTTTTTTTTTCCAAGAGCTGTAACACTTGGAAAGTGATCTGCTCTCTTGAAACACCACCTAAGGTTCCCCTGCACTCTTCACTAGAGAGTCGGCTTCTCATTGGCCCAGCCTGCTATGACTCAGTGCAGAGTGGCTTGGAGTTACCAAGTGACCTGGAAGGCACTGCAAGGACTTCACCTCCCTGACCGCACTCACTTCCCTTTCCCAAAACCCTAGCAACAGGCTTGGCTGAAGATCTCTGTGGAAACCTCTGATACCCAGGCCCACATACATTCTAACATGTACATTCACAATAAGATGAGTAAGTATTTGAATATTTTAGCCTCATGAATATCATATAATTTTGATATGCAAAGAATGGGATTTCCTGAATGAACATCATTATCTAACATATAAAACTTTCTTCAATTCTTGGATTCTGCTAATATTTATTGAATATTTTTGATATTGATCAAATATGCAATATTTACATGAAATATTTATATAATTAGATATATAGTTTATAGCTACTGGAACAAACAACTGTGATCACCAACAAGTTCCTTTAGCTATCTTCTACACTAACTATTGAAAATTATGTTATAGACAGAACTCTAGCTGCAATTCTGGAGGCCACACGTGTATCAGAGATCCCAGGTAAAACCTTACCCACTGCCTACCAACTTCCCTAAAGCAAACCCAACATCTTTAATCTCCACCCCTTGGGCTACATATTCCTACTCACAACCTCCACTCCTTTCTGGAGGCCATGACAGTTCTAAGGACTCCAGGTACAGCACTGGCAAACAAAACCCCAACGGACAAAATAGCCACAAAAATGCCAGCAGAAAATAAAAGAGAAAGCAAATGTCTAACAAAGATAGACTCAGATATTAACACCTAAACCTATAATGATCCTAAAGCCAGATCACTAGAGTACAGTGTAAGAACATAATCACAGCCAGGGCAATATGGTATCACTAGTGCCCAGCTATTCTACTCCATCAAGACCTGGATATCCTACTACAGATGAAGCACAATGAAATGACCTTGAGTCACATATTATGAACATGATAGAAGCCTTCAAAGGGGCAATAAATAAATTTCTTAAAGAAATACAAGAAAATACAAAGGGAGAGGTGAAGGAAACTACTAAAACTGGTCAAGACCTGAAATGGAAATAAAACCAGTAAACACTAATTGAGGAAATCCTGGAGATGAAAACTCTAGGTAAACAAACAGAACTACAGATGCAAACATCATCACTAGATTACAGGAGGTAGAAGAAACAATCTCAAGTATAAAAGATACAACAGAAAAAAAACTGATATAATGGTCAAAGAAAATGCTAAATCTAAAAAGTTTCTAACAGGAAACATTCAGAAAATCTGGGACACTAGGAAAAGGACAACCCTAAGAATATTAGGAATAGAAGAAGATGTGCACATCAAAGAACCAGAAAATGTTTTCAATAAAATCATAAAAGAATATTTTCCTAACCTAAAGAAATAGATGTTTATATACACACATGAAGCATATAGAACACAAAATAGATTGGATAGGAAAGAAAGTCCTGTTATCACATAACACTAAATTCTTGGGATCATCTTTGTTCGCATTGTATAAATGTTGTCTTTATTCAAATAAATAATTTAAATAAATTATTGAAATCTTGATTTCAGTATCTCTGTACTTCTGTAGAGTTGAGTAATAGCAGGACTTTGGTATTGTTATTTTTAATGAATAAATCACTTGCCTCAGTATTTAGTAAATATACACCTCCCTCAACTTCTGATTAGTTTAATAAAGACCTACAAAACAATAGCTGAGGGAGGAGAGTAAAGGTGGGGCATCATGGTAATGATAGGAACTGGGGGTAGAACCCAGCCTGGGAGGATTTGCCAACATCACACAGAGGTAAAAGGAACAGGTGCTGAGCCTAAGAACTAAGAGGCCACGTGCCAGATGTAAACTGGAATAAATGGAATAATCTAGATAGTTAAGCTAGTTGGGATGTACCTAGCTATAGTGCTTGAGATGGCATAAATACTTACATGTCTTTTTGTAATTATTCAGGAGCCAGTTGGTCACAGATAGTATGGTGATATTAAATATACAGATCAGAAAATGAGTATTAAAATGCTACAGTGGAAAATGGCCAAGTAATATACAAAGGCAGACCTATCAGGATTACAAATGACTTCTCAACAGAGAATATAAAATCCTGAAAGGTCTGAGTTTGGCATTTTCTAAGATACCAAACTACTGTACCCACAAACGGCACAATCAAGCTGGATGGAGAACATAAGATATTCCCTGACATACCAAATTTAAACAATATCTTTCCACGAATACAGTGCTATGGAGGACAACAGAGAAAAACTCAAATACAAGGAGATTAAATACAACCAAAAAATCATGGAAAATAATGTTCCTCCAACAAAGACAAAGGGAAGCATACACACACACACACACACACACACACACACACACACACTCATTAGAAACAACAAAATAACAGGAATTAGCAATTGTTTATTCATATCACTCAACAACAGTGGATTCAATTATCCAATAAAATGACACAGGCTAACAAAAAGGGTGCAAAAATATGATCCATCATTCTGCTGCATAGAAGAAACACACCCCAGCATCACTGATAGGCATAAATTCACCTCAGAGTAAAGAGCTGGAAAAAAGTTTTCCAAGCAAATTAACCTAAGAACCCAGTTGGTATAGCCATTTTAATGTCTAAGAAAGTAGTCTTTAAACCAAAATTATTTTTTAAAAAAAGATAAAGAAAGACACTACATACTTATCAAAGAAAAATGCAGCAAGTTTCTCTCTCAATTCTGATTATCTCTGCTCCAAATGCAAGGGTACCCACATTTGTAAACTAAACATCACCAAAATTCAATTAAATCATGCACTGAACCCCATACATTAATAATGAGAGACTTCAACACCATACTCTCACCAATGAATAGGTCATCTAGACAGAAACTAAACAGAGAAATAATGGAAGTAACAAATGTTATAACTCAAATGGACCTAACATTATATCTGCAAAATAGTTTACCCAAACACTAAAGAATATATGTTGTACTCATCACCTCATGGAACCTTTTCCCATATTGTCTATATACTTTTTCACAAAGCAAGATTCAACAGATATAAGAAAATTGAAATGAATCCTTTTATTTTTATCAGACCACCATGGACTAAACCTGGACTTCAACAGGAGAAGAAACAGCAGACAACCTGCAGTTGTGGAAACTGAACAACTCTCTACTCAATGATGACTGGGTCAAGGAAGAAATAAAGAACTCAAAGACTTTATAGAATTCAATGAAAATGAATGAATACTATACCTACATATGGGATACAATTTTTAAAAAAGTACTAGTTGGAGAGTTCATAGTACTAAGGGCTTTCATAAAGAAATTATAGAAATCTCGAAGCTGGGCATGGTAGCACATACATTTAATCCCAGCACTTGGAGGCAGAGGCAGGCAAATTTCTGAGTTCAAGACAAGCCTGGTCTACAGAGTTAAGTTCCAGGACAGCTAAGGCTACACAGAAAAACCCTGTCTCAAAAACAAAACAAAAAAATTATGGAAATCTCATACTAACTACTTAAATACATCAAAAAGGATTAGAGAACAGGAAGTAAACTCAGGGCTAAAATCAATAAAATGTAAACAAAGTGAATGATATAAAGAATCAATGAAACAACAGGTTTGTTCTTTGTAAAAATCAGCAGGATAGAAAACCTCTTATCCAAACCACCTAGAAGGCATACAGAGAATATCTAAAATAACAAAAGATTTTATCTATATTGTTGACTTTCTCAAAGAACAAACTCCTGGTTTGATTGATTCTTTGAATAGTTCTTTTTGTTTCCACATGGTTGATTTCACCCCTGAATTTGATTATTTCCTGCCCTCTACTCCACTTGGGTGAATTTGCTTCCATTTGTTCTAGAGCTTTTAGGTGAGCAGTCAAGCTGCTAGTATATGCTCTCTCCAGTTTCTTTTTGGAAGAACTCAGAGCTATGAGTTTACCTCTTTGGACTGGTTTCCTTGTGTCCCATAAGTTTGGGTATGTTGTGGCTTCATTTTCATTAAACTCTAGAAAGTCTTTAATTTCTTTCTTTATTTCTTCCTTGACCAAGTTATCATTGAGTAGAGTGTTGTTCAGTTTCCATGTGAATGTTGGTGTTCTGTTATTTATGATGTTATTGAAGATCAGCCTTAGTCCATGGGGATCTGATAGGATGCATGGGATAATTTCAATAATTTTGTATCTGTTGAGGCCTGTTTTGTGGCCAACTATATGGTCAATTTTGGAGAAGGTGCCATGAGGTGCTGAGAAGAAGGTATATCCTTTTGTTTTAGGATAAAATGTTCTGTAGATATCTGTTAAATCTATTTCTTTCAGAGCTTCTGTTACTTTCACTGTGTGTCTGTTTAGTTTCTGTTTCCAGGATCTGTCCATTGGTGAGAGTGGGGTGTTGAAGTCTCCCACTATTATTGTGTGAGGTACAATGTGTGCTTTGAGCTTTAATAAAGTTTCCTTAGTAAATGTGGCTGCCCCTTAGCCATACTCACTAGAGGGCTCAGGGATAGCATCCTAATTAACAAAATCAGAAATGAAAAAGGAGACATACAACAGATCTTGAGGAAATCCAAGTCACCATCAGATCATTCTACAAAAGGCTATATATATAAAAAAAATTGGAATATCTGGATGAAATGGACGAATTTCTAAACAGATACCAAGTTCCAAAGTTAAACCAGGATCAGATTAATGATCTAAACAGTCCTATATCCCCTAAATAAATAGAAGCAGTCATTAATAGTCTCCCAACCAAAAAAAGCCCCGGACCAGATGGGTTTAGCACAGAGTTCTATCAGACCTTCAAAGAAGACTTAATCCCAGTTCTTCTCAAACTATTCAACAAAATAGAAAGTCAAGGTACACTACCCAATTCATTCTATTAAGCCACAATTACTCTGATACCTAAACCACATAAAGACACAACAAAGATAGAGAACTTCAGACTAATTTCCCTTATGAATATCGATGAAAATAGTCAATAAAATTCTCCAAAATCCACATATAAAGGATCATCCATAATGATCAAGTAGGCTTCATCCCAGGGATGCAGGGATGTTTTAATATATGGAAATCCATCAATGTAATCCACTATATAAACAAACTCAAAAATAAAAACCACATGATTATCTCTTTAGATGCTGAGAAAGCATTTGACAAAATCCAACACCCATTCATGATAACAGTCTTGGGAAGATCAGAAATTCAAGGCCCATACCTAAACATAATAAAAGCAATCACAACAAACCAGTAGCCAACATCAAACTGAATGGAGAAAAGGTGGAAGCAATCCCACTAAAATCAGGGACTAGACAAGGCTGCCCACTTTCTCCCTACCTATTCAATATAGTACTGGAAGTCCTAGCAAAAGCAATTAGACAACAAAAGTAGACAAAGGGAATAAATTTGGAAGGGAAGAAGACAAAATATCACTATTTTTCAGATGATATGATTATATATATATATATATATATATATATATATATATATATATATAT
>LR753306.1:1731576-1771584 GCA_902729485.2 Mus minutoides | reverse complement strand
AAAACAATATAAAATATCTTGGTGTGACTCTAACTAAGGAAGTGAAAGATCTGTATGACAAGAACTTCAAGTCTCTGAAGAAAGAAATTGAAGAAGATCTCAGAAGATGGAAAGATCTCCCATGCTCATGGGTTAGCAGGATCAATATAATAAAAATGGCTATCTTGCCTAAAGCAATCTACAGATTCAATGCAATCCCCATCAAAATTCCAACTCAATTTTCACTGAGTTAGAAAGGGTAATTTGCAAGTTCATCTAGAATAACAAAAAACCTAGGATAGCAGAAACTCTTCTCAAAAATAAAAGAACCTCTGGTGGAATCACCATGCCAAACCTCAAGCAGTACTACAGAGCAATTGTAATAAAAATTGCATGGTACTGTTACAGAAACAGACAGGTAGATGAATGGAATAGGATTGAAAACCCAGAAATGAATCAACATACCTATGGTCACCTGATCTTTGACAAGGGAACTAAAACTATCCAGTGGAAAAAAGACAGCATTTTCAACAAATGGTGCTGGCACAACAGGCGGCTATCATGTAGAAGACTGGGAATTGATCCATTCTTATCTCCCTGTACTAAGGTCAAGTCTAAGTGGTTTAAGGAACTCAACATAAAACCAGAGACACTGAAATTTATAGAGGAGAAAGTGGGGAAAACCCTTGAAGATATGGGCACAGGAGAAAGATCCCTAAACAGAACAGCAATGGCCTGTGCGGTCAGATCAAGAATTGACAAATGGGACCTTATGAAATTGCTAAGCTTCTGTAAGGCAAAAGACACAGTCAGCAAGACAAAAAGGCCATCAACGGATTGGGAAAGGATTTTTACCAATCCTAAATCTGATAGGGGACTAATATCCAACATCTACAAAGAGCTAAAGAAGCTAGACTCCAGAAAAATGAATAACCCCATTAAAAAATGGAGTACAGAGCTAAACAAAGAATTCTCAATTGAGGAAATCCGAATGGCTGAGAAACACCTGAAAAAATGTTCAACATCCTTAATCATCAGGGAAATGCAAATCAAAACAACACTGAGATTCTACCTCACACCAGTAAGAATGGCTAAGATCAAAAATTTAGGTGACAGCAGATACTGGTGAGGATGTGGAGAAAGGGGAACACTCCTCCATTGCTGGTGGGATTGCAAGCTTGTACAACCACTCTGGAAGTCAGTCTGGCATTATCTCAGAAAATTGAACATAGTACTACCAGAGGATCCAGCAATACCTCTCCTGGGCATATACCCAGAAGATGTTCCAATTGGTAAAAAGGACACATGCTCCACTATGTTCATAGCAGCCTTATTTATAAAAGCTAGAATCTGGAAAGAACCCATATGTCCCTCAACAGAGGAATGGATACAGAAAATATGGTACATTTACACAATGGAGTACTATTCTGCTATTAAAAACAATGAATTTATGAAATTCCTAGGCAAATGGATGGATCTGGAGGGTATCATCCTGAGTTAGGTAACCCAATCACAAAAGAACTCACATACCATGTACTCACTGATAAGTGGACTTTAGCCCAGAAATCTAGATTACCCAAGATTCAATTTGCTAAACACATGAAACTCAAGAAGAATGAAAATCAAAGTGTGGACACTTCGTCCCTTCTTAGAATTATGAACAAAGCACACATTGATGGAGTTACAGAGATCAAGTATGGAGCTGAAACAAAAAGATCGACCATCTAGTGACTCCTCCAGGTGGGGATCCATCCCATAATCAGCCACCAAAAGCAGACACTATTGCATACACCAGCAAGATATTGCTGAAAGGGCCCTGATATATCTGTCTCCTGTGGGGCTATGCCAGTGCCTGACAAACACAGAAGTGGACACTCACAGTCCGCTATTAGATGGAACACAGGGTTCCCAAGGGAGGAGCTAGAGAAAGTACCCAAGGAGCTGAAGGGGTCTCCAACCCTACAGGTAGAAGAACAATATGAACTGACTAGTACCCCCAGAACTCATGTCTCTAGCTACATATGTAGCAGAAGATGGCCTAGTGGGCCATCATTGGGAAGAGAGGCCCCTTGGTCATGCAAAATTTATATGCCCCAGTACAGGGCCAAGATGTGGGAGTGGGTGGGTAAGAGAGCAGGGCATGGGATGGAAGAGGGTATAGGGGACTTTCAGGATAACATTTGAAATGTAAAAATTGGGAAAAAAATTGAGCTAAAAAAATAAAATAAATTAACAAAAGGGAAACAAAAAAGGGAACATAACTACAGACACTGAGGATATACAAAAATCTTTAGGTCTTACTTTAAAAATGTGTATTATACAAACTTGTAAAATCAAAAATATATGGACAATTTTCCAATAGATAACACTTGCCAATGTTACGTAAGGATGAAAAAACATATTTAAGTGTAACAAAAGAAATAGAAGCAATATTTAAAAGTCTCCGAAACAAACAAACAAAAAATCTCAGTGACAGATGGTTTAAGGGCAGCTCCAGACTTTCAAAGAAACACATATTCCTCAAACCATTCCATAAAATAGAAACAGAAGGAATACTGCTGAACTTATTCTATGTTGCAAGAGTCACCCTAATACCTAAAACACAAAGAATCAAGAAGAAAAGTAAATTTTAGACCAGTTTTCTTCTTGAAAAGTGATGGAAAAATACTTACCAGAACACATAAAAATTATCATCCACCGTGATCAAGTAGACTAGAGATATAGGGATGGGTCAACATACTAAATCTGTCAGTGTATTCCACCATAAACACAAACTAAAAGAAAAATGAAACTCCATGTTCATCTCATTAAATGCTGAAAAGTCCTTGACAAAATCCAACACCCCTTCGTAATAAATGTCATGGAGAGATAAATACAAGGGACATACACAAACATAATAAAAGCAATATACAGAAAGCTGATAGGCAATATCAAATTAATTGGAAAGAAATATAAAGAAATTCCACTAAAATTGGGGACAAAACAAGATATGTCTCCTCTTTCTATGTCTATTCAATATAGTACTTGAAATTTTAGCAAGAGCAATAAGATAATTCAAGTAAATAAAGGGGATAAAATTGAAAATAGAGGAGTCAAAGTATTAATATTTGAAAATGATATGGTGGTATACAGAAGGTACCCCAAAAATTCTACCAGGCAACTCCTACAGCTGACAAACACCTTCAGCACAATGGCTGGATACAAAATTAATTTTAAAAATATCAGCAATCTTCCTATATACAGATGATAAACATGTTTAGAAAGAAACTTGGGAAATGAAATCCTTCATAGTAGCCACAAATAATAGAAAATGTCTTCATTGTAACTATGTAAATTAAAGACATGTATAATAATTTCAAGTCTTTGAAGAAAGAAATTGGAAAATATATCAGAACATGGAAATATCTTTCATGCTCATGGATTAGTAGGATTAACATAGTAAAAATGACCATTTTACCAGGAACAATCTATCAAAATTCAATGCAATTCCCTTCTAAATTACAACAAAATTCTTCACAGAACTTAAAAGAACAATACTCAACTTCAAATTGAAAAAAAAAAAAATCTAAAACAAACAAAGAAAAACAGGATATCTAAAACAATCTGATACTATTAAAGAGCTTCTGGAAATATCACTATCCTTAATTTTAAACTGTACTACAGAGAAATAGTAATAAATATATATGGTCTTGGTATAAAAATAGACAGATTAATAAATGAAATAAAATCAGAGCCCCAGAAGTAAACCCACATATCTATGGACAATGGATTTTTGACAAAGAAACCAAAATCATACAATGGAAAAAGAAAGCATCTTCAAGAAATGGTGCTGATCTAACTGGATGTCTGCATGTAGAAGAATGCAAATATATCACTGTCTATCGCCTTGTATAAAACTCAAATTCAAGTGGTTCAAAGATGTTGTAATAAAACAAGAAACACTGATCCTGATAGAAGAGAAAGTAGGGGATAGCTTAGTTTACAGATTTAAACCAAATTGTTACAATGGGTAACATCAAAGACTTAAGTGACAGCTCATGCTGGTAAGAATGTGGAAAAAGGCTGAACACTTCTTTTTTGCTGGTGGAAGTACAAACGTGTACAACTACTTTGGAAATTAATTTGGCAGTTTCTTAGAAAATTGGGAATGGATATTCTTCAAAATCCAACTATACAACTCCTGTCCATATACCCAAAAGAGGCTTCATCATATCATAAGGACATGTTCAACTATGTTCACAACATCATTATTTATAGTAGCCAGAAACTGGAAAAGAACCTACATGTCCCTCAACTGAAGAATGGATAATGTAAGTGTTCAGTTTTTTTTTTTTTTTTTAATTTTGCCCATTAGTTTATTGTACAAAGGTTTGTGTCTCCTAAGTATAATTTTCTTTGTTGTTTCTGAGAAAGTATGAGGGTGTCTCAGATGCTATTTCTGCAGCGCATTATGTAGTAAGCACTTAGTGGATAGGAGAACAATTTCATCTTCAAAATTCAAAGGTTATTTTCCACTGTAGTTTGGACTCAAAGCCGAATAAACTCCTTCCCACACCCCACACCCCCCAAAATTTAAGGACAGAAACAGTAACCTTCCTCTTAGAAATGCTGTACATGTTAAAATAGTTACTGTGCAGCAAGATCTTAGCAGATGGTCCATAATAAGCAATTAATAATATGCAATTAATGGGTGGGAGCTATAATTCTATCTTTAAAATTCAGAGAATATTTTGCAGTCTGCTCTGGACTCAAGTTAGTTGCCACCAAGAAAAAGCGATGGTGCAGCATAAATCACAATCTTTCCTTCATTTTGGGTTCCTACATGTTATGTGGATACGTGGAGTCATGGATGCTTATGTGACATAAAAGTTATTTTTGTTGTCAAAGGAGACAATAGTGGTTGAAGTGGAGCATCAACAACTGTGTGTATGTGTGTGTGTAAACATACATAAAAACTTTAGAAATAATTTTAAAGAATGCAATTAATTTTAAATGAAGTTGAAAGAATGGCACTCTAATCTAATAGGGTCAATATTCCTAGAAGAAAGAGAAAGAGGTACCAGAGAACATTTTTTTCCTCTTGTACAACTGTCTAAAAAGAAACCATTTCTTGTCATGTAACACATGGCAAAAGCACAGTCATTTATAATCCAGGAGGGAAACTGACCAGAAACCAATGTTAATATTCACTGGTGTCTCCAGAATGTCCTCTTGTGTATGTGTGTTGGGGAAAGTGATAGTCCAGAAAGAAGCTATATGTACCCACACCATGAACAGTGAAGACTCACAGCATTTTCTCTGAAAAGCATTAAGTTAAAGACAAACTTCAGACAATGAAGACCATTTTTGTATATTTGAGTGCCAATTACAGAGTACTCTGGGACCAAACTACATTTCAACAGTCTCAATCCAGACCAGCTTGCTCTGTCCCAAGCAGAAGCAGCAAGAATTTTGCCTCAAACATCTACATACTGAGTAGGAGATAAAAAAAAAAAAAAGTCCTTTGATATTGATAGCACATCCCCGCCTCACACACCACTGTTTTCCAAGACAGTTTTACTTCTGCTTTTGTGTCACAGAAGCATCCATGATTCTGTGTATGTATATAACATATAGGAAACAAAACTTGGGGAAAGCATGTGATATCTGCTATACTATCGCTTTTTCTTGGCGGCAACTAACTTAAGTCCAAAAAATATTCAGTTTTACATGATGGAATATTACTCACCTATTAAATCAACGACATCATGATATTTACAGGCAAAATGGTGGAACTAGAAAAGATCATTTTGAGTGAGATAACCCAGATACAGAAAGATAAAAATGGTATGTACTTGCTGATATGTTGATATTAGCAATAATCTATTGGACAACCATGCTATAATCCACAGACCCAATTTAAGTAACAAGAAGAATCAAGGCAGGGGTACAGAGTATGAATCTCAGTGAGAAAAGAAAATAGAATAGAAAGGTAAATAGGAGGAGTGGACTGAAAATGGAAAAAGAAAGAAGCAGGTGGAGATGACTAAAGCAGAAATTACTAGGAGAGACAACTGGAGTGAGGGTGGGCTGTCTCTGGGATGAGCTAGGTTCCAAGGCATTGTAAATCCTCAAGAGTTTATGTGGGTGACTCTAGCTATGACTCCTAGCAATGAGCTATAGAGAACTTGGAGTGGCTATTTTTTTCTAACCAGAAAAAACTCCCAATGTAAGGGTTTATAGGGTGGTGAGCTGTGATAGGCAGCCTGGTCCCTGGTTAAGCTCAAGCTTAAAACCCTGAGACCCAGAAGGTGACTGTCACCTGCGAGGGACATCAGGTGTTTGGCCATGTCCTTTGGACTCCTGTCTCCTGTCACATAGCTGCAGCCTCCCACAACCCCCTGCAGAGGTGTCTGTGGCCATCAGTCACATAGGAGAAACACCATGCCCTCCCACATGAAGATAAGGTATCTCCAAGCTCTCAGACAAAGCCAATGAGAAGTACCTGTTGTCAGAACCTGACCCACCTGAAAACTGTATATAAGAATCATATCCAGAAGGAATAAAGGTGTATGAGAACTACTCAATTGTCTGAGAGCTTCTGTAATAAGAGCTGTAACACTGTGCTTGGAAAGAAGTCTGCTCTCCTGAAATGCCACCAGAATCTCCCCTGCACTTCTCACCGGCTAGATGGCCTCTCTTAGGCTCAGCCTAGCCCAGGCAACTCTTTGCAGGGTGAAGTGGAATAACTCAGGAGAGAGAGGTGGAGTGAGCTGCAGCAGCGGGGGCAATGGAGATGACTTCTCCTTCCTTCCCGGACTTCCTCCCTTTTGCTTGAACCCTCAAACCTGGCTGAGCCAGAGATCTCTGTGGAAAGTCTCTGGTACACAGGCTCACAGGGGTTGGGACCCCAATCGAAGCCCCAAACCTTACACCTACAAATTATCTGCCTACAAGATATGCAGAGTTAAAGATGGAAGAGAATTTGAGGTAGTGGTCCAACAATGACCTGCCTAACTTGAGACACATTCCATCCCTAACACTATCAGTGATATTCTGCTATACTTGCAGACAGTAACCTAGCATAACTGTCATCACAAGAGGCTTTACCCAGAAACTTAAGAAAACAGATGCAAGTACCCACAGCCAAACATTAAGCAGAACTGGGCAAATCTTGTGGCCAAGGGGTAGAAATAATTGTAGGTGCCAGGGGGTTTTGGACACTAGAAAGATTCCTACAGAATCAAATAACCTAGGACCAACAGGGGCTTATAGAGACTGAACTGCCCACCAGGAATCCTGCATGGGACTGACCTAGGCCCTCTGCATATTGGTTACATTTTTATAACTTGGTCTTGAAGTGGGAATCTTAATACCAGGAGCAGGGGTTGTCTCAGACTTTCTTGCCTGCCACTGAGACATTTTCTCCCTACTGGGTTATGTTATACAGCCTCAATAGAAGAGGATGTTCCTCAAAGAAGGGAAAGAGAGAAGGAGGGCTAGAGAGTAAGAAAGGTGAGAGATTAAAAAGAGCAAGGAGGGGCCAAGCAGCCTCTCTTATCTTGGGCGGGGCTGTCTTGCTGTTGCCAGGTAACTGTGGGGAGGAGCATACCAGGCTCTAGTCAGGTAACTGGTGATGCAGTCTAGCCAGAATATCATGAGCTTGGGGCATTGCCTGAATGACTTATAGTCACAGAATTATGGAGTTGGGGGCTCTGTGGTATCAGGTACCTATCTCTGGGAAAGTGGCTCACTGTTCCATCCCTTGTAGAATTTTCTTTTTACTGGGTCACTGGGGCAAGCCTCATTCAACCAAAATAGGCTGCCTTTCATGGCCTGACATTGTTATATCTATCTATATCTATATCTATATCTATATCTATATCTATATCTATATCTATATCTATATCTATATCTATATCTATATCTATATCTATATCTATATCTATATCTATATCTATATCATCTCTATCTATCTATCTATCTATCTATCTATCTATCTATCTATCTATCTATCTACATTTGTGTATGTCAATTAAATGGCTTGAATAATCAGGATTTTAAAACATGTTATGCCTAAATTATATCAGCTCCCTACATCATGATTAATGTCATCTCACTGTCAAATATATTGTTAATAATCATGACAGGAAAATTGAAGGGAAAGAGTATGTGCTGTCTTAGTTATTTTTCTATTGTTGTGAATAGACATCACGTCCAAGGAACCTTATTGGGATTTGCTTGCAGTTTCAGAAGATCATTCCATAACAATTACCATGGTTATCATGACCTCAGACTGATAGGCACGACGCTGAAACCTTAGCTGAAAGCTCCCTTCTTGTTGACAAGTTGGAGACAAAATGAGAGTGAAACTAGAATGGCATGAAACCTCACAGCCCGGCCTCAGTAATATACCTCCTACAACAAAGGCAACATATCCTAATGCTTCATAAATAGTATACCGATTGGAAACCAAATATTGAAATATATTAACATATGAGGCAGTTTTAGTCAAATAACCACATGCATGCCAAAACACTTTTTTAGCAAAAGCTAGAATATAGAATCTAGACAATTACAAAATGTAAAAGAAACCTATTATTATTATTATTATTATTATTATTATTATTATTATTATTTATTATTATTAAATTTGCTTCTTTGTCCAAGATTATTTTTTAAATGGTTATATGTTATTTTTAATTTTTAATATTTATGTTTTTATTTTTAGGGGTACCAGTTCTTATCTACATATATGTATATTATGTGCATGCCTAGTACCCATAGAGACTAGACTATGACATTTGATTTTATCAAACTGAAATTACAAATGATTGTGAGCCACCCTGTGAGTTCTGGGAATTGGGAACTGCACCTGGATTTTTTGCAAGACAACTATTGAGAAGTTTCTTCAGCATGAATCCATCTATATTTTATGCATGTGTATGTGTCTGTCTGCCAGAGTATAAATGCAACAGATACATGCAGGATCATGGCCCTCTGTAAAAGGAGTCAGCATTCTTTAACCTCTGTGATATTTCTCCAGACCCTGGCAAAGCATTTTTGCTTCTAAACTGTTACAGAATAACAAAGGTAAAACCTCAAAAAAGAGACCCAACAATTATCATAAAGAAGATTCTTTTGAAATGTATACCTTCCTTCTTTAAAATGAAAGGGACGAATACTATTAGTATTCCTTATATATATTGAAGACACTGGATCCATAATGTAATATCAAGCAGTATACTATATGGGAGTGCTGTGCAAGTTGAAATGAAAGTCTAAACTTGAATATACTCTGATAATTTTTGAAGATTAATGCTTTGCTTCTCACATTTATAAAATGTGGCTAAAATATTAGACAGCAATGCCCACTTTATTACTATATTTTATCTAGTCTAATTTAAGATTATTGTCATAAAAGCTACCTTTTACAATTATGATTCCCATAGATCTAATTTCCATAAAATCCAAAGAAGAAAATGTCTGCATGAGAAGGAATGTAAAAGTTTTTGCGAGAAATATATGGTTTGTAATGAATGAAAAATTTATGCAATGAATAAATCTATCCACTGCAAAATTAAAAGCAGACTATATCTAAAGATTGCCATGTTAACATGCAAATGTTACCCATGTTGATAATTACCTATAAAAGTAGCAAGGAAATTGTGATATTAAGGTTGCTTTTTTAGCATGAAGTTAAAACAAAGGCTGAAGGGGAAATAGGTCTATGCACAGTCTCATGGTTAATTTTGTTTAATGATGTACTGACCAGTAATGGGAAAACTTCATAAGTAATGTAATGTTACTTAGCATTTTATAATAAAAGCATCCATGAAAAGAATGTCAAACCTTCCTATTAGAATGTAATCATAACATAAAATTAACTCTCTCAAAAGAATTTATGCATAGATATACTTCATATTACCTCCTCAAGTCATTATCAGTTTCTCTGTAATTTCTGAACATTATTGTATTGCTACAATGATGTTTTTAGACATTTTATACTTATTTATCTATATAAAAATACTGGCTTTAAGAAAACACTGTCCGTTTAGAATAATACAGATATTTGGTCAATTCTAGCATTCTCTAAGACTGGAAAAATGGTTCAGCAAATGATTGTGTATACTATTTCTGCAGAGAACCTGAGTTCAGTACCCAACAACCTTGGAAGATGGTCTACAACTATAGCTCCATGGTATCTAAGGTTGCATGAAATCATATACTCATGCTCACACATGTACATATACTTATGATTTTATCTAAAATATATCTTTCTAAATATCTGGCATGTTTAATTGAGTTAAGATTGTATATTAAGCTTATTTTACCTTGAAAATTCATTCATTATTTTATTTATTCACTTTTCATCTCTCTCACTACACCCCTTCCTTTCACCCTCCCACAATTCTTCTCCCCGTCTTTCATATACCAACCCCTTCTCCTCTGAAAAGGAGGGGTTCCCCTAGCTATCCTCCAAGTCTCTGTGAGGATAGGTAAACTTTCTCAATAGGTGAATCTTTTCCTACTGAGGCTGGACAAGGTAGCCCAAATAGAAGAACACATCCCATATACAGGCAGCAACTTTTGATACAACCCCTTCTCCAGCTGATTAGAACCTACATGAAGAGCAAGCTGCACATCTGCTACATATGTGCAGGAAGGCCTAGTTTCTGCCTGTGTCTGTTATTTGTTTGATATGTCAATCTTTGAGAGCCCCAAGGGTCCAGATTAGTTGATTCTATTGGTCTTCCTATGGAGTTCCTATCGCCTTAGGTACTGCAATCCTTCCTCCTGTTGTTTTTCATAAGAGTCCCTAAGCTCCATTCACTCTTTGGCTGTGGGTGTCTGTATCTGCCTGAGTCAACTCCTGGGGGCAACTTCTCAGAGGAAAGCCATGCTAGACTTCTGTCTGTATAATACTTACAGAGAGTATCAGAGATTGGTGGTTGCCCACAGGATGAGTCTCAAGTTGGCCTGGTTATTGATTGGCTGTTCCTGCAGTCTCTGCTCCATTCCCTCTCCCTGCATTTCTTATAGATAGGATAAGGATTTGTAAGTATGTTGGAGTCCCTATTGCTCCACTGCATTTCCTGTCTGGCTAAAACAGATGGTCTCTTCAGGTTTTATATCCGCAATGCTGTGAGTCTCAGCTAAGGTCACCCCTCCACATTGATTTTTTTTTTTTTTTTTTTTTTTTTGGTGCATCCCTTATCCCAGGTCTCTGTGTCCTCCTGAAAATGCCCCCTACCTCTCCATCTCCTTCAGTTGCAGATTTCCATTCATGTTCATGGCTATCTGGTCATCCCTCCTTGTCCTTCACAACTGATACTGAAACTCCCTCCTCCTCCTCCTTCTCCTCCTCCTCCTCTTCCTCCTCCTCCTCCTCCTCCTCCTCCTCCTTCTCCTCCTCCTCATAAGTAGCACTGTTTTCTTCTTAATTTTATTTAAACTGAAATATAATGTGTCACACAATTTTTGACAAAGTATACTACAGGATTAGGATTAACTGCTTTTTAATAAATAAATAAATAAATAACTCCCTGGGTAAAAGAAATGTTACTTTTAATTTAAAAATAAAGAGATTAGCCGGGCATGGTGGTGCATGCCTTTAATTCCAACACCTGGGAGGCAGAAGCAGGTAGATTTCTGAGTCCGAGGCCAGCCTGGTCTACAAAGTGACTTCCAGGACAGCCAGGGCTATACAGAAAAACCCTGTCTCGAAAAACCAATACATACATACATACATACATACATACATACATACATACATAAACATGGCATGTAAATGTTCTTCTTTCACAGGTTTATGCTTCTTTTTTTAAAGATGCAAATAGATGTAGTGGTATGGAGAGGCATAGAAAATTATCAGAGTGTCATTTTTTTTACCTATTCAATTGTTTACATGTTCTTATTATATCAATTCTCTCTTCAGATTCATATTCAGATACGTATATTAATAAAATCAGACAGGTGAATGGTTTTCCTAAATTTGATAAATACAATATCCTGGTATTAGTATAAATTTGTGTGGTTACATATATATTTTTGTGCATACAAATAAAAATAGCATATTAAATTTATCCTTAGGGAGCTGACATCTAAACAGGAAATATTGCTCTCATATTCAAGTGGCAAGTATTGTCAAGAGATAAAGCCAGAACTACAAGAGCACTAAGAGATAGGGTTTTAATTTTTAATGGAGGAAGGTCCATAAAAGATCAGCATTTGTGATGTTCTTGAACAAGTAGATAGATGTACACTGGATTGGGTGAGAAAGTGACATTTCAACAAGACTGAAAATATAAAAGCAGGATATCACTGAATGTGTGGAAAGAATAATAAATAATTTAATTTTCCTTAAACCTAGGCTACATTTAAGGAAGTATTGACACATATAGCATGAGGGTGATATGTATTAACGAAATTGCAACTCATCCTTTGTGTATAATGAAGTTATTCAGGATCACATGTGGCAAGTTAGTAGGACAAAACTAATGTGCTGTGTGTATTAAAGAAAGAATAAAGGAAAAAAAAAACAGAGCTAAAAATATTGTACCTCCAGTTATTTGCCTTCTCATACAGTGAAGTATATACAAATTCCTGAATTTATTGTAGAACTTTGTACACTTAGAAAACAATATTATATATTTGACGCTTTTCTTTGATTGCTTTATTGAGTGAGAGGATTTATGTAAATACAAATGCATACTTGAATCAATTGTGGCTAGACACAACTATGTGAGAAAGCAGATGTTTGGAAAAGTTCATGTCATTTGAGTTTAACTAAGTTTCTTCTTCTTTCTAGTTTTGCTGAAATTGCAACAGACTTTACTTTATTTGCTTACTTTATTTGCTAAAGTGTGCTGTTGTCACCATGCCCTAAAGTACAAATCCCATCACTTGCTCGTGTTGATTTTCCAGGTACAATTTTTTTATTTTTCTTTGTGTTGTCTTTGTCCGTAGGGACTTTTCACAAATCCATATCTTCTCAAAGGTGACTCATTTATGCAATATGTATGAATGTGCTCTTATACCTGTAGCTGGGAGCAGAATGATACTGTTTCAGAATCATTCAATTGTAAAGTTGTAACATATCCAGACCTTGTACCATTATAAGAATTTTCTAATTCTCTCACTATTTGCATCTGACTCACACATTAATAAATTTTGCTGTTATCACAATCTCTTTCTACATCAGGGTTGGGTATAATCCCTTCACCATTATTTTAGCCTAATTGGAAAAATATAAAATAATCATAATTTAAAAAAAACAACTGAATCTGCATATAAAGTAAAACTAGATATTTTTAGGACTCCTTGTAAATTCACTGAGAATTGATTCCTTTGGCACGCAGTTAGAAATAAACAACAAATTTCATAATACAGAAATAAGAATGTAAATACTCAATAAAATTTTAGATATTTCTGAGAGAATGAGAAAAACATTTGTTTAATAATATAAAGAAATATTCAAACAGATATCATGCTATTGTTTCTTATTGTATAATAATGAACCCCGTGTCAAAAAATACCAACAGACACAACACACACACACACACACACACACACACACACACATGTAATAGTGTAACTGTGCATAGAGGTGACACAGGAGGCTAAATTAAAAACTAATCAAAACACGTATATAGCTTGCAATGTGAAACGGTCAGGTGATGATGTAAAATGTATCCTAGGTATTAGAAATCTTCCAAACATTTTCATACTAGTTGGACAAACAAGGAAATCTATAATACAAGAATAGAGACATTTTCCAGCAGATAATCTTTCTTTACCTATATATATTCTGGATATTTTCTGTCTTTTATCTATGTCTATAAGTTGCTATAAGCAAGTGGATTAAGATTTAAAATATCCTATACTCCTTCTCTCTGGACTTCATTTTTGTGGTTTTCTTTAAGAACAAGCAAAACATGCACATGAGCCACTGATTCATTTTCTTCTCTTCCTAGCTTGCTGCTGGGATTAATGATTCTAATGACTAATATTGTTCTTTCTATGATGGTTTTGCCATCTTGGAGAAACCTTTGTGAGTAATCTCAGCACAGTAAGATTTCTTGTACTTCATAAGAACTTCAGTTTCTTGATGTGTAGATAAGGAACCTTTGAAATCTGCTGTATATTATGTACTTGGTTTGCTTTTTGCTCTTATAATGAATGTTAGGCATCATGATCTAAACCGTGAATCTTCTCCAAGACCATGTCTTTGATATTTCTAGGTTTCTGGCAGTTTTGCCTAATATTGACACATATGTCTGACTGGTACTGGAAGATCTTATGGGTCCTCATTTTAACAGCCTTTGCTTTTTCACCAGAGGCCAGAGGCCAGGTGCTGCTACTCTTGACCAAAATAAATGTGTGTGTGTGTGTGTGTGTGTGTGTGTGTGTGCGCGCGCGTGTGTGTGTATGAGCACACTCTAAATATCATTTTGTCCATTTATGTTATGTATTATATAATGTCCACTTAGTAGGGCAAAGCCTACACCTAGTAGTGTGATAGTCATACGTCTTTTGGGCTTCAATATAGTGAGAGGATGGAAAGTGAGATTTCAAGTACAGTACTATATATATATATATATATATATATATATATATATATATATATATATATATATTTCAGTGAGTGCATTTATTCAAAAATCATTAAATTAATGTAATGAATAAACATCTTTCCACCCCTAAATGGATATAAAATTATAGTACAGATTATGTGGTATTAACTTCCAGGATTTGCCAAACATTCGTTGTGAAAGGTCAGATAATTAATACATTTCACTTTGTAAGATATACAGCTCTGTAACATTCACTCAATTCTGATTTTGCAGTGTGAAAGCCACTATGAAAACAAATGGGTGTGGCTTTCTTCTAATAAAATCTTGTTTATAAAAAGAAATAGCAAATAAAAGTTGACCCTTGGCCCATAATTGACTAAACTCTGTTCTAAATAGCTAACCCTGTTAGTGATGAGTTCAGGCAACTAAATAACAAACACTTTAAAGGTAAGTAATTTTAAAAGTGGCCTAATTATCATTATTATTCATAACCAGAGGGAATATATCATCTGAGTGAAAACATTCTCAGGTACTTAACTTAATCATTTTGACTCTATTGCTATGTAAGTGAAGTGATTCCAGTTATTTTACACTTAATTCTCATGTGTGTTATTTTAATTTCTATTACTGTAATAAAATTACATGACAAAAAGCAATATGAGAAAAAGGTTTATTTTTAGCTTACTATTCCTGGTTACATATAGGGAATTGATATGTGGAAGTCAAGCAAGAACTTCAAACACCTAATCATATATGTATATATTTTAAATCATATTAGCCAGTAAATTAGGAACTCTCAAGAAAAAGATACATGTTTTGAAGGTTTCTGATATGAATTTTTTAAGAACATCTGTTTCCTATCTCTCAAGTAGAAATTCAACAACAGAATTGTTTCCAAAAGTTTTTGTCTAGACTGGTGGCCTCCCAGGTCCTTCGATTCTTGTTCAAAAGTTGAAAAAATACACAAAAATGTCAAAAAGCAAAAGCAAAACATGTAAATAACAGAGTAGCAAGGCTTTTATTTTTAGTTGACTGTAGAAAGTAAATACACTGAAAGGGAATAACACTTAGAACAGATTGAGCTTCTTATAGTTCATTTGAAAGGATAGTTGATTACTAACAGCAAGATATGACTGTTTTGTTTTGATAAACATGCTTGAGCTATGGAAGTTTTTATTGACTTCATATGTACTCTCCCATAGCAAAGTTGATTATAGTCACATGAATGCCCAATCATAAATAGATATAGTATAACAAACAGGACATTTTACCTACAAGTTTATTTTGAACACAACAGTTTACCTTATTCTGTAAGCACCTAAATCATATTCTGGCTAGTCTCTTTGCTTCTAGTTCAAGAATGCCTTCTAGGGTGTTTTAACAACAAACTATACCAAAGGGATATGCTACTGTAGAACTTTAAAGAGAGATATGATGTGTTGTCAGGGTCCAGCCTCGACACAGGATTGAAGTTTTCAACTGGAAACAGGGATATCTGGAAGGTGCATAATAAATATACAGAGTAATTTTTTGGGTTCAAGCTGACATAATTTTTTTTTTTTTTTTGGTTTTTCAAGACAGGGTTTCTCTGTGTAGCCCTGGCTGTCCTGGAACTCACTTTGTAGACCAGGCTGGCCTCGAACTCAGAAATTTGCCTGCCTCTGCCTCCCAAGTGCTGGGATTAAAGGCGTGCGCCACCATGCCCGGCTTAAAATTTCCCTCTCTTCTCTCTCACTCTCTGCACTCTTTCTCTCTCGCTCATTTGCTCATAGCTTGAGGCTGCACACACTGTATTCTCCTGCACACTTTGTTTTGTTTTTTTAACTCTCATACTCATACACACCTCTGTGAATTCCCCTTTTAGTCTCACACACACTCTTCACACACATCTCACACATACCACATGTATTCTCTCGCTCTCTACACACACACACACACACACACACACACACACACACACACACACACACACACACACTCTCCATACAGCCCTCACATTCATTCTTCACTCACTCTTCACATGTTCTAATGTTCTCCTCATTTGCTCTCTCACTTGCTCTTCACATGTTCCCTACTTGCTCTTTTGTCTTTCTCATGCCCCAGTCTTTTATTGATACTCCAAAAACAGGTAGAAAAAAGACATTGTACAATTCCTGAATCATTGCCACATCAAATTCAAAAGAATAACCATATCACACTAACAAACAAACAAACAAACAAACAAACCACTATGAATTACAATTATTCCCCAAAGTTTCAAGGTTTCCTTATTCCCAGGTCTATAGCCAAAGTAATATTTGTAAACTTATCACTATTTATACTTTAACTGTTGACTTATTATAATTCAGAGCACAGATCTCTCAGGTCAGCTACTTTCTTGTGAAGATCTAATGATATACGATATGGGTGAAGCTGCTAGGCAGTGGCCAGAAAGAATCAAGTTAACTCTTAACTCAGTAGTTCTGTTAGCTTTTTGCTTCTATACGTAAAAACACAACGACTCCCCTAAGAGCCCCAAAGTTTTTACTTAGATTTACTAGTATAGATTTTATATATTATATACTTGTTTATCCAGGAACCACTATCAAATGTTGTACAAAACTTATTTTATAATTTTAATATATTTTTTTCCTTTCTCGGGGTCCCAATGTTGGTTCTAATTAATTTTGAAATAATTTCTTTAAAGTTTCTTTGTAAGTCAAATATTAATCTAGAACTACCATTGTACACTTATTACTTTGTTTTCAAGATGAGAAACACAGCATGCACCTGGGCCATTAGGACTGTGTTGTGCTGTGTCCCATGCCACAATTTTTAATTGTTTAAGAATCATTATATCAAGGAACATTTAGTTTCACAGAATTCACCAGAAGAGGAGAAAGAAGTAAGAAAGTTAGATATAATAGAACAAGTATACATACCAAGTACAACTGAAAAACAGTCACACAGAAATGAAATCTATTCAGCCATTGTCCAGGGCTAAGGTTAGGAGATATAGGAACATCTGTTTTTTTTTTTTTTTTTTTTTTTTTTTTTTTTTTTTTTTTTTTTTTTTTTTTTTTTTTTTTTTTTTTTTTTTTTTTTTTTTTTTTTTTTTTTTTTTTTTTTTTTTTTTTTTTTTTTTTTTAACAGAGCTGCTGTTGGCTACTGAGATGTTTCCATACCAGCCTACTACAGGCAGTCCCTTTATTTCAGATGGAGGTCCCCTGGAGGAATGTGTCCCTTGCTTCTCAGCATCCCAGATACCATCTTTACCTACAAAGAGCTACCACTGGCTTCTGAGATATTTCCATCCTGGCCTACTACAGGCAGTTCCTGTCATTGTATGTTGTCCCCAGCAATGTGTGTATATATCTTGATGAAGTTTGCTAAACTATAGCTGCAAAGTGGATGATTCCAAATCATTATCAGTCATATGCATCCTAATTTTTAAAATAAATGGAACTAATGGGAAAGGGGTGAGAAACAAGAGACAATTGTGTTTGTATCAATGTAAGTATAGTGTATTAGTAAACATATATGAAAATCTTGTTCTAAAATAAAATTTTAAAAAGTTATAAAGGTCTCTTAACCCATTAATGATTCTACAACTCTCATTCTAGCAATCATCATTAGCCCAAAAGTTCAGAATACCAAAGACACAATTCACAGACTATGTGAAGATCAAGAAAAAAGAAGACCAAAGTGTGGATACTTCACTCCTTCTTAGAAGGGGGAACAAAAACCCATGTGAGGAAATACAGAGGCAAAGTGTGGAGCAGAGACTGAAGTAAGACCACCCAGAGACTGCCCAACCTGGGGATCCATCACCAAACCCAGACAGTATTGTGGATGCCAAGAAATACTTGCTGACAGGAACCTAATATATCTATCTCCTGGGAGGCTCTGTTCAAGGTTCCACAATGGAGGCATTAGAGAAAGGATTGAAGGAGCTGAAGGGGTTTGCAACCCATAGGAAAAACAATATCAACCATCCAGACCCCCTAGAGCTTCCAGGGACTAAACCACCAACCAAAGAGTACACATGGAGAGATACATGGCTCCAGCCACATATGTAGCAGAGGCTGGCTCTGTAGGGCATCAGTGGAAGTAGAGGCCTTTGGTACTATGAAGATTGGAGGCCCCAGTGTAAGGAAATGTAAAGATGGAGAGGTGGGAGTGGGTGGGTGGGTGGACACTGTCATAGAAGCACAGGTAGGGGGGATGAGATAGGAGGTTTCTGAAGGAGAAAGCTGCAAAGGGGACAACATTTGAAATGTAAATAAAGAAAATATCTAATAAATAAGAAAATAAATAAATAAATAAATAAATAAATAAAAGATTAAAATTAATATAAATAAACACAGAAGAAAAAGTAAGAAAGAAACACTTTGTCTCAGAAAGTAAAAAATTAAATTATGACTCTGACCCTGGATCAACAAGGTACAATCTTCGCTTGCTAGATTTATCAGAAATCACCATTAAATGACCAGTATCAAGGGCAATGAGAAAAAAATTCATTTATTCTATAATTAATGTATAAATAGTGGCAAACTGTTATTTCTAAGAAAAAAAGTTTCTTATAGTTTATATATAAACTTATATAAGAAAAAATACGTAAAAAAGTTGGAACTTCAAGTGGAACAGTTTCTTTGGAAATACCCTCATCAACAGCATCAGAGGTCATCTTCACTACTTACCTTGTATTATTTAATGTAATCAAGCTGAAAAATTGTTTCAACAGAATGAAAGCTTTTCTTTGAAACTTAACTATAAAATGTATAATAGATACTCATTATAAAAAATATCATTCAATTCATAGACAATGCCTTACATATTTGGAAGGCTAAATGAGCAGCCTTCCCATCCAGGCATGCTCTCTTTATAGTAAGTGATATAATAAAATTATTATAAATTATATATATATATATATATATATATATATATATATATATATATATATATTCCTTCCCCAAAACATATCTAAATAATATAAACTGACAATTTTGCCTTTTCCCTTTCCTGTAGAGTTATTATTTAAACACTATTTTAATTTAGTGCTTTTGAAAAAAAGTCAGTGGCAGATATCTATATCACTTATTATTATATGTCTATTTATATAACTACAAAATGCACAGGAAGCAGAATTTTAAAAAAATGGGACCTCCTGAAACAGAAAACCTATGAAGCAAAAGACATTGTCACTAGGACAATACAAGAATTGACAGAATTGGAAAATATTTTTGTAAACTTCATTTCCAATGGAAGGCTAATATCCAAATTATATAAAGAACGCAAGAAACATCAACAAGTCCAACAATCTTATCTAAAATGCTGCTGAATCTGATTGGGATACATTATGTGACATTCCCAAATAGCCAATAAAATATTTTGCAAAAGATGAGTACTGATAATTACAATTCTCAACAGAAGAATATTGAATGGCCAAGACACACTTAGTGGTCAAAGCTCTTAGACAGCAGGAAATACAAACCAGATGACCCTGAAATTGCATATATCACCTTTCAGAATGGCTGAATTATTGAATACAAATGGCATCTCCATCTCATATTGGCAAGAATGTTGAGCATGGGAACTACTCCATTGCCTTTGGGAATGCAAAATTACACAGTACTTTGGAAATCTATATAGAGTTTCCTCAGAATATTAGGAATCCATATACCTCAAGACCCAGATATCCCACTCTAGATATTTACCTGAATGGTGATTTATGATTTATCCTTACTCCAAGACACTTCCTCAACTATGTTCATTGTGGCTTTATTCTCAATATCCAGAAACTAGAAATAACCTAGATGTCCCTCAATTGAAGAATGGACGAAGAAACTATGGTACATTTAAAAATAGAACATTACTAAGCATTTTAAAAATAGCATAATGAAATTTGCAGACAAATGGATATATCTAGAAAAAAGTCATCTTTAGTGAGATAGCCTGGAATCAGAAAGACAAATATGATATCTACTCACTTATAAGTATATATTATCCATCAAGTAAAAGATAATAATGTTAAAATCCACAGACTCAGGGAAACTAAGTAAAAAAGAAGGTTCAAGTAGATATACATGCACCTCCCCTGATAAGGAAAATAGAATAAATTTTGACGATGAACTGTAAGTGGGTGGGGATGGGAACAAGAGGGATCAAGCATTGTTGCTAGGTAAAAGGAGAGAATACAGAGAGAGAGAGAGAGAGAGAGAGAGAGAGAGAGAGAGAGAGAGAGAGAGTTGAATTGGGTGCCATTTGGAGGATTATGTGGAAACAAAGTACAGTGGAAATCCCCTGGAATCTGTGTGAGTTACCCTAGTGAATATTCTTAGTACTTATGGACACAAAGCCTGAAGCGGCTTCTTTTATCAGCCAAAGCTTCCAGTGGTAGAACTTGAACACTAACCCAGCCAAAATACCTTTAACCTACAATTTGTTCTGCCTGGAAGATTTACTGGGCTAATGGTATCATAGAATATTTAGATGTGACCAACCAAAGACTGATACAAATTGAGTCCAATGCCATAAGAGGGAACCTACACTTGACACTGCCTATAGGGCTAGGAGCCACAGGCTTAGAGAACTAGAAATACAACTAGTTTAAAAAAGTCTATAAAATGATGTTTAATGATACTCATAGATTGGTGCCTACCCCAGTCATCAGAGAAGATTTATCCAACAACTAATGGGGGCAGATGCAGAAACCAACAGCAAAACTTTAGGCAGAGCTTGAGGAATTAAATGGAAGAAGGGGAGGAAGGATTGAAGAAGCTACTGACATCAAGAACATGGCCCACAGAATCAACAAAGCTCTGATGATAGGAGTTCACAGAGACTAAACTGCCAACCAGGAAACCTGTATAGGTCTGATATAAGTCCTCTACATATGTTATAATTGTGTCACTTGGTATTCTTGTGGGATATCTAACAGTGGAGTAGGGAGTGTCTTGTGACTATTTTCTACCTACTGGGCTGCTTCTTCCAGCCTTGATATGATGGGTTTTAGCTATGGTTATTATAACTACTTATACAATATTTGGTTGATTGTCCTGGAAGGCCTGATCTTTTCTGAAGGGAAATCTAGGAACATTGGAACTAGGGAATAAGGGAATAGGTAGTAGAGGAGGGCTACTGGGAAGAGTTGAGGGAGGGGGAATTATGGTTGAGATATAATGAATGAATCGTATGATGGTTTAAAATTTCCAACGTTTTATTTATATAAAGTGTTAACAACCCAGATGTCCCACAACAGAAGAAAGGATACATAAAATGCGGTTTGTTTACACAATGGAATAATAATACTCAGGTATTAGGAACAAGGATATCCTGAGTTTTTCAGAAAATGAATGAAACTAGAAAATACCGTCCTGAGTGAGGTAACTCAGACCCAAAAGGACATGCACAGTATGTACTCACTAATAAGTGGATATTAGCCAAAATAAAAGTACAGAATACCCAAGATATAGTCCACAACTAAACAAACAAACAAACAAACAAGCAAAAGCAGTAAGCTGAAGGACCTAAGTGAATATACCTCAGTCCCACTTGGGAGGGAGAAGAAAGCAACCACAGGGCTGTGGGGAGGAAGGGACCTAGGAAGGAAAGGGGATGGGGGTTTGAAAGGAGAACATGATCTGGTATTGTGGGGGGGGGGGGGGAAGGACTAAAGCCCTGAGGGGCAGCAGACAGAATGCAAACAGGCAGCCTTGGGAGGTAGGAGGTTGGAGAGGACCCACCAGAATGTACCAGAAACCTGGGAGGTGAAAGACTCTCAGGAGCGAAGGGGAGGGACCCTAGATGAAATGCCCTGCAGTAGGGAGTGGGAACATGTAGAGCATACCTCCAGCAGAAAGACAGGGTATCAAGTACAGGATGAGGTTGCTATCCCACTGAAATGGAACAAAATTTAGGAGATGCCTAAATGCATATAATGCCATCTGTAGTAAATTTCTCTCACATATTGTCAATTTGGTTATGATTGCCTAGAAAAACCAGTTTCGCAGAAACTTGTTATTAATTTATCAGACAAGGAAATAAAAGAAAAATCAGAGGGAGCTAGAACTTTCTGAAGCTCAGATGTTAGTATTTCAGTGTCCTAAACTGTGTAGTAGATGAAAAGCTTTCAAGGAGGAGTACAGTTATATCAGCTTTATTTACATTGAGAGAATTGAGAAACTTGATTATAGCATATAATAGAAAGGTTAGTGAATTCTTTCCACTATAATGGTTATTATGAACTATTGTGTTTATAGCACTTTAAAAGAATACTTTTTCACCAATAGACACTATGATGGCCTAAAACCTTATCAGTCCTGACATACAGAAAATTTTTTAAATGTATAACATCTGCCAGATAACAAAATCTAATTGTAAAACTCTAAAAAATATTTTAATTTTGTTTGAAATTGAATTTAAATATAGTCACCATTTTACTTTGCATAATATAGAAAACATGAAATGTATAAAATATATATAATATATGACAACAAAATTTTTTAAAAAGTTCTATCCTTACATCAAACCAATCAAATTGCATGCCTACAGTTTTAATATGAAATGAATTTTCTAATATTTGCAATTGCCTTTATCTCCCTGTGAAATATCTCTATAGTTTATTTAAATCTCTTCAATATTCTATCATGCTTCTGTTGCAGCTACTTCACACAGGGCTTTGCTTGTTCCTTATTTACCACTCACCAATTATTTTCAGAAACCAGAATACCCCATACTCCAACCAACATGTTTCAGGAATGAAGTTTCATGTAAACACAGTGAGTGAGAGGTCTATAACTCCTTCATTCAAATTAGAAACTTATTACAGAGAATAGACCCTACTCGTCATATTGAGACTATTAAAGTCTAAATGGTCCTATTCATCTTACTTGAAGAACAATCTTTCATAGAAATAAAGGCATACTGAAAGGACTAATTGCTATTTTTCTACCCATCAAATTCTTTAAACCCGAACATAGTTGACAAATCTAAAGGTGGTAGGGAATACACACACACACACACACACACACACACACACACACACACACACACACACAGAGAGAGAGAGAGAGAGAGAGAGAGAGAGAGAGAGAGAGAGAGAGAGAGAGAGAGAGAACCACTGGGCTTACCTTAAGCATTTAAAATCACAAAGCCTACCTCCAGTTATACATTTTCTCCAACAAAGCTACACCTACTCCAACATGGTCATCACATCTTAATGTCACTTCCTAATCATTCACATATATAAATTTATGGAGACCATCACAGTCCTGATACAGGAATATTGACTGACTTGATCTTGTGCATGTGTTATAAAGGTGACCACAGCTGCCATAAGTTCACCTGAGTGAAAAGCTTTCTCATGTCCCATAGTCTCTTTTTCACAGTACTCCTCCTTCCTGATTTCTGGCACATTCAATCTTCCTGTCCTTTTTCTCAAAATTTCCCTTAAGTCTTAACATGATGGGGTATGGTATATAATTTTCATTTAGTATGGAGCATTACATAGATAATTATTCTCTACCCTCGGTCCAGTTTTGAACCTCTCTATTAAGTACAATTCATTGGGAAAAAAAATTCTCTAATGAGGACTGAGAGCTGAAATAATCTATGTGTATAAAGATAAGTGTTTATAACAGAGATTTTTCTGTTTAGTGTGTCTCTTTAGCAAAATTATAGTAGCATATTCTCCCCAAGAGACTATGAGCACCACAGTCAACATATTTAGGCCAGATTTACAGTATTAGGCATAAGATTCCTCCTTTGGTGAGGGCTTTAAATCCAAACAGAAAATTTGGTTAAACCCATAGTATTCATGCCACCATTCTTCCCATGGGAATATTTTGACAAAGTGGTCATACTGTAGTTCATAGAGTTCACAATGGGTAAGAATGCATCTGAATTCTCTCTCCTAAGAACCCTAATAGTATTTGAAATCTATCCAGCAGAACAAAAGGTTCTAGGTCAGCACCAGCTTGATTTTTTTCAAGTCCTGTGTTCAAAGTGTTTGTTTCCTGCAGTAACATATTACCATCAAGTTATGGTAGGCAATCAAAAACAAGGTTAATAGCCTATATTGGTTTGGGAGGGGACTCTTTGAAACACTCCTCTGAACTGATCAACTGATTAACATCAACTGATTAACATCATATATATATATATGATTAACATCATATATATATATATATATATATATATATATATATATATATATATATATATATATATATATCTGGCACTATGATTTAGTTTGGTATCCTATAAATCTGCATGGATCATTACCCACTATGTAGGTTATTTAAACAATTTATATATGAGACACAATTGTATTATATAGGCAGACATTCCTAAAATTCCTGATTCCCATGCCTCAACTCCTGAGTACTGTGATAACAGGCATAGACAATCATGCATTGCTCTGGTCTTGATTAATTTGAAGATCAGTAATCAGAATTTATGTTAAATGCATCTCAACTGGAATTTGTTTGAGATGTCTACTCATGAGAAGACAGCAATAATATGAAGGAGGAAGTATATTTCAGTAAAAGTAAAATTTTGTAATGATATTACAAATAAATAATCTATAATGCTTTCTGAAGAGCAGAGGACAAAAATAGAGTATCTAAAATTTATCTACTGTGCTTTCACAATGGCCTCTACTGTATCTAATAGATGTTAATCACTATGGAAAGCCTATGTATAGTTTTGTTATTCCTCTTCTAAGCTTGATTAATTAGAAATTAATTTATTGGATATTTTATGTATTTACATTTCAAATGTTATCCCCTTTTGCGGATTCTCTCCTGAACCCACATATTGCATTCCCACTCTGATTGCTTCTATGGGGGTGTTTCCCCACCCATCCATACCCAGCTCATCATTCTGGCATTCCCCTACAATGGGTAATCAAGTCTTCACTGGTCCAAGGGTCTTTCATCCCATTGATGCCAGACAATGCCATTCTCTGCTACATATGCAGCTGGAGCCATGGGTCCCTCCATGTATACTCATTGGTTGGTGGTTTCGTCCCTGGGGGGTTGCAAACCCCTTCAACTCCTTCAGTCTTTTCTCTAACTCTTCCATTGGGGACCCTGTGCTCAGTCCAATGATTGGCTGTAAGGATCTAGTTGTGGTGGCATACACTCATAGGATTTGTTTCTGGCTATTATTAAAAAAAAAAAAAAAAAAAAAGGCTGCTATAAACATAATGGTGCATGTGTCCTTGTTATATTTTGGAGCACATTTTGGTATATGCCCAGGTGTGCTATAGCTGGGTTCTCAGGTAGAACTATTTCCAATTTTCTCAGAAACCACCAGATTGGTTTCCAAAGTAGTTTTACCAGCTTGTAGTCCCACCAACAATGGAGGGGAGTTTCTCTTTCTCCTCATCCTCACCAACATCTGCTGTCTCCTGAGTTTTTGATCTTAGCCATTCTGATTGGTGAGAGGTAGAATCTCAGGCTCACTTTGATTTTCATTTCCCTGATGAATAAAGATGCTGAACAATTTGTTAAGTGCTTCACAGTCATTTGAGATTCCTCAGTTAAAAGTTCTCTCTTTAGCTCTGTACTCCATATTTGAATAGGGTAATTTGGTTCTCTGGAGTCTACCTTCTTGAGTTCTCTGTATATTTTGAATATTAGTCCTCTATTTGATGTAAGGTTGGTAAATACTTTTTTTCCCCCAATTTATGGGTTGCGGTTTTATACTTGGCTTTACAGAAGCTTTCCAATTTTATGAGGTCACATTTGTCCATTGTTGATCTGAAAGCATAAGCCATTGGTGATCTGTTCAGGAGCTTTTGCCCTGTGCCCAAGTTTTTGAGGTGCTTTCCCACTTTCTTTTCTATTATATTAAGTATATTTTGTTTTTTGTGGAGGTCCTTGATCTACTTGGACTTGAGCTTTGCACAAGGAGATAAGAATGGATTAATTCACATTCTTCTATATGATAACTGGCAGTTGTGCCAACATCATATGTTGAAAATGCTGTCTTTTTTCCACTGGATGGTTTTAACTCCCTTGTCAAAGATGAAGTGAACATAGGTGTGTGTGTTCATTTCTGGGTCATCAATTCTATTCCATTGATCTATCTGTCTATTGTTATACCAGTACCACACAGCTTTAATCACAATTGTTCTGTAGTACAGCTTAAGGTTAGTCATGGTGATTCCCTCAGAGGTTCTTTTATTGTTGAGAATAGTTTTTGGTATCCAAGGTTTTTGTTATTCCAGATGAATTTGGAAATTGCCCTTTCTAACTTGGTGAAGAATTGTGTTGGAATTTTGATGGGGATTGCATTGAATCTGTAGATTGCTTTCCGAAGGATAGCCATTTTGACTATATTAATCCTGCCAATCCATGAGCATGGGAGATTTTTCCATCTTCGGAGATCTTCTTCAATTTCTTTCTTAAGAGACTTGAAGTTCTTATCAAACAGATATTTCACTTCCTTAGTTAGAATCACTCCAAGGTATTTTATATTATTTGTGACTATTTTGAAGGGTGTTGTCTCCCTAATTTCTTTCTCAGCCTGTTTATCTTTTGTGTAAAGAAAGGTCACTGATTTGTTAGAGCTAATTTTATATCTAGCTCCTGCACTGAAGCTGTTTATTAGGTTTAGGAGTTCACTGGTGGAATTTTTAGGAATTTCATATATATTATCATATCATCTGCAAATAGTAATATTTTGTTGTTGAATTGCTCTGGCTAGGATGTCAAGTACTGTATTGAATAGCTAAGGAGAAAGTGGGCAGCCTTTTCTAGTCCCTGATTTTAGTGGGATTGCTTTGAGTTCTTCTCCATTTAGCTTGATGTTGGCTACTGTTTTCCTGTATATTGCTTTTATTATGTATAGGCATGGGCCTTGAATACCTGACCTTTCTATGACTATTACCATGAAGGGGTGTTGGATGTTGTCAAATGTTTTCTCATCATCTAATGAGATGATCATGTGGGTTTTGTCTTTGAGCTTGTTTATATGGTCAATTATGTTGATGAATTTCCATATATTAAACCATCCCTGCATCCCTGGGATGAATAATACTTGGTTATAATGGATGATCATTGTGAAGTGTTCCTGGATTCAGTTTGTGGGGGTTATATTAAGTAACTTTACATAGATATTCATAAGGAAAATAGGTCTGAAGTTCTTCTTTGTTGGATCTTTGTGTGGTTTAGGTATGAGAGTAATTGTAGCTTCATAGAAAGAATTGGGTAGATTACCTTCTGTTTTTATTTTGTGGAATAGTTTGAGGAGAGTTGGGATTAGGTCTTCTTTAAAGGTTTGATAGAACACTGCACTAAACCCATCTGGTCCTGGCCTTTTATTGGTTGGGAGACTACTGATGACGGCTTCTATTTCTTTAGGGGAAATTGGACTGTTTAGATCATTAATATGATCCTGATTTAACTTTTGTACCTGTTTTCTCTCTAGGAAATTGTCCATTTCATCCAGATTTTCCAGTTTTGTTGAGTATAGCCTTTTGTTGTAGGATCTGATGATGTTTTGGATGTCCTCAGGTTCTGTTGATATGTCTCCTTTTTCATTTCTGATTTTGTTAATTAGGATACTGTATCTGTGCCCTCTAGTTAGTCTGGCTTATGGTTTATCTATCTTATTTTCTCAAAGAACCAGCTCCTGGTTTTGTTGATTATTTGAATAGTTCTTTTTGTTTCCACTTGGTTGATTTCAGCCCTGAGTTTAATTATTTCCTGCCCTCTACTCCTCTTGGGTGAATTTGCTTCCTTTAGTTCTAGAGCTTATAGATGTGCTGTCAGGCTGCTAGTGCTCTCTATAGTTTCTCTTTTGAGGCACTCAGGGCTATGAGTTTCCCTCTTAGGACTGCTTTCATTATGTCCCATAAGTTTGGGTACGTTGTGGCTTCATTTTCATTAAACTCTAAAAAGTCTTTTTTCATTCTTTATTTCTTCCTTGACTAAGGTATAATTGATTAGAGTATTGTTTAGTTTCCATGCGAATGTTGACTTTCTAGTAGTTATGCTGTTATTGAAGATCAGCTATAGTCCATGATGATCTGATAGGATGCATCGGATAATTTCAATATTTTTGTATCTGTTGAGGCCTGTTTTGTGACTGATTATATGGTCAATTTTGGAGGAAGTACCATGAGGTGCTGAAAATAATGTATATCCTTTTGTTTTAGAATAAAATGTTTTGTAGATATCTGTTAAAAGAATTTGTTTCATAACATCTGTTAGTTTCCATGTATCTCTGTTTAGTTTCTCTTTACAGGATCTGTCCATTGATTAGAGTAGGGTGTTGTGTAATCAATCTGTCCATTGATTAGAGTGGGGTACTGTGTGAGGTGCGGTGTGTGCTTTGAGCTTTACTAAAGTTTCTTTAATGAATGTGTTTGCCCTTGCAATTGTAGCATACATATTCAGAATTGAGAGTGGGGTGTTGTGTAATCAATCTGACCATTGATCAGAGTGGGGTATTGTGTGAGGTGCAGTGTGTGCATTGAGGTTTACTAAAGTTTCTTTAATGAATGTGTATGCCCTTGCCTTTGTAGCATAGGTATTCAGAATTGAGAGTTCATCTTGGTAGATTTTAACTTTGATGAGTATGAAGTGCCACTCTGTGTCTTTTTTCATAACTTTGGGTTGAAAGTCCATTTTATTCAATATTAGAATGGATACTCTAGCTTGTTTCTTCAGTCCATTTGCTTAGAAAATTGTTTTCCATCCTTTTACTCTGAGGTAGTGTCTGTCTTTGTCCCTGGGATGGGTTTCCTGTAAGCAACAAAATGTTGAGTCCTCTTTGTGTATCCTCTCTGCTAGTTGATGTCTTTTTATTGGGTAATTGAGTCCATTGATATTAAGAGATATTAAAGAAAATTAATCATTGCTTCCGGTTATTTTTGTTGTTAGAGTTGGGATTCTGTTCTTTCAGCTGTCTTCTTTTAGGTTTGTTGAAGGATTACTTTTTTGGCATTTTCTAGGGCTTCTCTCCTTGTAGTTTCTGTCCTTCTGTTGGTGTTTTCCCTTTATTATCTTTTGAAGGTCTGGAATCATGGAAAGATAGTATGTGAATTTGGTTTTGTCATGGCATACTTTGGTTTCTCCATCTAAGGTAATTGAGAGTTTTGCAGGGTATAGCAGCCTGGGCTAGCATTTGTGTTCTCTTAGGGTCTGAATAACATCTGTCCAGGATCTTCTGGCTTTCTTAGTCTCTGGTGAGAAGTCTGGTGTAATTCTAATAGGCCTGTCTTTATATGTTACTTGTCCTTTTTCCCTTACGGCTTTTATTATTTTATCTTTATTTACTGCATTTGTTGTTCTAATCATTATGTGTTGGGAGGAATTTCTTTTCTGGTCCTGTCTATTTGGAGTTCTGTAGGCTTCTTCCATGTTCATGGGCATCTCTTTCTTTAGGTTAGGGAAGTTTTCTTCTATAATTTTGTTGAAGATATTTGGTGACCCTTTAAGTTGAAAATCTTCATTTTCATCTATATCTATTATCTGTAGGTTTTGTCTTTTCATTGTGTCCTGGATTTCCTGCATGTTTTGAGTGAGGATCTTTTTGGATTTTGCATTTTCTTTGTTTGTTGTGTCCATGTCCTCTATGGAATCTTCTACATCTGAGATTCTCTCTTCAATCACTTGTATTCTGTTGCTGATGCTAGCATCTATGTTTCCTGATTTCTTTCCTAGGGATTTTTATCTCCAGAGTTGTCTCCCTTTGGGTTTTCTTTATTGTTTCTACTTCCCTTTTAAGATCTGGGAGGGTTGTGTTCAATTCCATAACCTGTTTGGTAGTGTTTTCCTGTAATTCTCTAAGAGATTTTTGTGCTTCCTCTTTAAGGCCTTCTATCTGTTTAGCTGTATTCTCCTCTATTTCTTTAAGTGAGTTTTTATTTTCCTTTTTAAAGTCCTCTACAAGCATCATCAGATACGATTTTAAATCTGAATCTTGTTTTGCGGGTGTGTTGGTATATCCAGTTCTTGCTGTGGTGAGAGTGCTGGGTTCTGATGATGGTGAGTGGTCTTGGTTTCTGTTTGTAAGATTCTTTTGTTTGTCTTTTGCCATCTCTGGCTTTAGTTGTTATAGCTGCTTCTGCCTTGAGCTTGTTCTTCCTGTGATTCTGTTAGCCTCTGTTAGCACTTCTGGGAGTCTGACTCTCTCCTTAGTCTCAGTGGTCAGAGTACTCTCTGCAGGCAAGCTCTCCTCTTGCAGGGAATGTGCACAGAGATCTGGAGCTCAGCTCTGCCTCCTAGCTGAATATAAAAGCCTGAAGGGGACCCTGTGCCAGAATCTATGTTGCTTCTGCAGACCATGCACTCTCCTGTGCAGACTAGTCTTTCAGGAATCCAAGATACAAGATGTTGCTCTCACCTGCACAGGTGGTCAGAGCTGTATTTTTTTCCCCTAATTTTATTATTGCTTATAGCAAATACTACAAATATAGCCCAGTATCAAATAAGACATCATGCTTATAATGTTGTTATTTTTGCCTTAATTTACATTTTTATTTTTCGTGAAGGAATTTTATGTAAAAAATAAACTACCTTTATATGCCATGGGACACGCACCATTATAATATTTACTCATTATATATACACTCCATTATGGACATATACTCTCTTGAAAATTACAGATATTTGCTAAAACCTTGAATAACTATCAAATTTTGAAATTAAGCAATTGTCTTTTTTATTAGATATTTTCTTAATTTACATTTCAAATGCTATTCTGAAAGTCCCCTCCGCCCTCCCCCTCCCCCCTCCTTGCTCCCCTGCCAACCCACTCCCACTTCTTGGCCCTGGTGTTCCCCTGTATTGGGGCATATAAAGATTGTAGTACCAAGGGGCCTCTTCTCCAAATGATGGCCGACCAGGCTATCTTCTGTTACACATGATGCTAGAGACTCGAGTTCTGGGAGTTCTGTTTAGTTCATATTGTTGTTCCTCTTAGCAATTGTCTTTTCTTAAATGAATTGAGCCTCACAGTTATATTTCTTCAAAATAAATTTAAAATTTAAATGTCTCTGTTATACCAAGCATTGTTCAAATCTGCCATATGTCTGTAGGTTCTGCTTTCACACTGATGTATTTCTTTCTTCTCTTTTTAACCCATTAGTGGAATTACCACTGCTCTAAAAAAATTGTAACATCACTTACCATGATTGTCATTTTCTTTTGAACATAGAAAAATACAAAAAGGTGGAATGTTATTTAAGCTTAACTATCAGAAAATTATATTGTTATGCTGCTGTTTTTTATACTTGTGTATTTTAATACTTTTACATATTGGTATAGCAATAAAATCTCCCCAATATTAGAAATACAGAAAACCCATGAACTCTTTTCTGAAATCCAGTCAGATACAGTGAATCATATATATATACTAAAATGTATGGAGATTTTACAGCATGATAATAAATCTCAAGACAGTCCCATCATTTAAAATTAAAAAAAAAAATTGAAGAACCTGAGGGAAAGGAGGTCTAATAACAGGACCTAATTGGGATCCAGCCCAAGAGGATTCTCCACAGCCTGACACTATTACAGATGCTATGGTATACTTATAGACAGGAGCCTAGCAAGGTTGCCTTATGAGTGGCCCAACAAACAGCTGAGAGAGTCAGATGCAGATATTTACACCTACAACATGGACAGAAGTTAAGGACCCCTGTAATTAAATTAAGGAAAGGCTGGAAGAAGCTGAGGAGGGGAGCAACTCTATAGGAAGACCAGCAGTCTCAACTAACCTGGAACCCTGAGATCTCTCAGACACTGAGCCACCAAAGAGGCCACACTACACCAGCTGATATTAGGCCCCTGACAAATATACCACACAGAATTTCCTGGTCTGGCATCAGTGAGAGAAGACACACCTAACTCTCTAGACACTTGAAGCCCCAGGGAGTGTGGAGGTCTGTGGGCGTGGGGAGAGAATGAGCATGTGTTGGATGAGGAATAGTCAAAGGGCAGACAAGGAGGTGTTAACAACAGGAGTGTAAAAAGAAATTAAAGAATAACAATTTTAAAAAGAGATTGGTTCTCACCTTCTACCTTGAAAAATAAAATAAAATTAATAAATTTCTAGAAGAGTTTTAATACACATTATCATTATACTAGTCCATTAAAGAAATTTACCTTGATGCAATATGATCAATTATTCTCAATAGGAGTGATTGATGACATGTACAATTGATATGGGAACATCAATGAATTGCTACTTTATACCAGGTTACTGTATAAAAATTTGTCATTATTTGGCTTGTGTTTGCCCAGTAGAAAATATTTTTATATGTGTCAATCTGTTCATTGGAATAGAATTTTTTTTTTCTCCTGCCTATTGAACTTTTGTGGAAAGAAATGTAATAATTCATGTTGAGCAAAATGAAAAACATTTGCATGTTTAAACAATATACATGAAGAAAGACCTGTGGTAGATGTATTTACCTTTAATCCAAGTATTCCCTTTGAAGATAGACACAGAGAGATGGCTGTGAGTCCAAGGCCAGTCTGGTCTACACAGTGAGTTCCAGGCCAGTCAGGTCATCAAAAAAATGTATGTATGAAATGTATTTGTGCCCATATGTTTCTGCTACACCCACTTTGTATAATGCCATGTTCCCATGGTCAATAAAATCAAAGATTCACAGCTGAATAAAATTTTCATATCCATTCTTCTTCTTATGAACATTCAAGATGGTTTCATTTCCCAGCTATTGTGAATAGAGCAGCAAAGAAATTACAAATTTCTGCGTAAATGAATGCAATTGTAACAATTTATACTGAGTGAAGTAACCCAGGCCCAGAATGACAAACACCATATGGCCTCTCACATCTGTGTATCCTAGTGCCAAGACTACAGCTTTATGTGTTTATCTTGGGGCACTTGTAGAAGCTGTAAAACTAGAAAGGGGCCATCAGGGGAATATCTTAAGAGCTGAGGAGCTAGTGAAATGTAGTAATATGAAAGTAGACAGGAAAAAAAAATAAGTTTATGCACGGATGAGTGTTGAGGAATGAGGAGTGCACGGGCTGGAAAATGATTCCTAATCTAAGTGAGTAATCTATTTTAAAGCTATACAAAAGCCCACTACATTGTAAAATATTTTAAATATTTTAATATTTAAATATTTTAAATCAAGTTACAAAGAATAGAAGTGATATATCCCACTTTGCTGAATAGTGCTGCTCCTATAAGCTATTGGATTTCACAGAAATCCTAGTACCAATCATGGATGACCTACTTATTAGTTCTTGGTCAAGGAAGTCTCAGAGCCCCCCCCCCAAAAAAAAAAAAAAATTACAGGCTATTGCTATTCCTCTTTGCTGCTCACTAAAACTAGAGGATAAGATGTTATTGCTGGAGATAATACTTATCTAGACTGCAAGATATGGAGAATATGCTGGAACTGAATAAGAGGCTTTCTCCTTATGAGACAGCTTCTATAGTCCTGAAAGTGTTATGCAGGATTTTAGGTGAGAAAAGTCAATAGTTGTCTTATCCCAAATGTAAATTCTGTTAACTAAAGTACCAATCTACCATGAAAGATATAACCTCTGGTACAATAGTGGCATGAAGATTATGAGTGTAATCAACTACTCCTGATTTGGATTTGAAGTCAATCTACTGAAGGGAATATATGCCTGATAGTGTGGATATAGTCAAAATCTTATGTTTGTGGAATGCACAGTCCTTAAGAGAGATCTTTCTACTATTGTTTAGCTAAATTGACATAACAGCAAACTTAAGTCTAAATACTCATGGTTCTACCAAAATATTCATGGTTTTACCAACTGACAAATGCTACTCATATGTCTAATCAGAAAATTACATTTTTGAGTGAAAGACAGTGAATATAGAGACTCATGTCTGTTTAGTGTTTTTCATATATAGCAGTTTTGTGCTTAGTCCTAAACAGGGCATTTTGACCAACCCTTCAACAACTGGAAAAAATGATGAAAGAAGCAGAAATAATTAAATGCCAGAAACTATTGAGAAGGTATGTGAAAAGGTATCACCCAAGTATGAAACAACCACTGAAAATCCACTGAAAATGTGCTATCAATGTAGTTATAATTGCCTAGTTGCCTACACTAGGGTTTCATGTCATTTGGCTTCTCAACAGCAAATTTTAAGTCATAAAAAGACTCATTGGACCCCACCATCTAGTCATTATCTTCAGCTGAGTAACAAAGAGTGGGTGAACATAGACTAATGGATAGTTCCAAACTTTGTGGCCATAGAGAAATTTCTGGTTAAAACCTGATTAACAAAACTGAACAAAAATCTCTCAATGTGGTAAGAGAACTGTACAAAGGAGGTGGCCAAAGGAAAATAACAGGTGTAGAAGAGAATAAGAAGAGAGAATGGGAAGTAAGACTCAACAGAATATACCATATAAGTGAACAAAATGTTCCAAAACACTTATAATCAGTACACAATTTGAAAACATACCTTGCTAATTTTTATACTGACCTGCAAATAATATGGCTCAACAACTAACTTTTTCTTTCTTATCCCTGTTAATAAGGTGACTGAGAAAATGTCCAAGAACAAACAAGGATAACTTTTAAAATACTACAGAAGTGTATGAATAGTTTGTATAGAGAATGACATTTCATGTTGCATAAGACAAAATGAGTTAAATTATTAAAATATTCAAACCAGGATTAGGTTAATCCATTTGTCTTTTCAGCTATTCATTGGTTTTATAAATTTTCATATGAAGCCAGCTATGTTCTATAATGGGAGTGATTGATTTAGTTGTTAAAGTGCAGATCCTAGCTTTGAGCTGGAAAATCATAACAAACACATATTCATTCACATATACATGTTCTTAAACTTACCTTCGAAGCATTGGCTGTAAGTAGTGCTTTTTATTAAATAAAATGTTCAATGCTTTATTCTCCTTTCCTGTTTACCTCTCTCTTCTCTCTTATTCCTCTTCACTGAAAACATATTTTTAATAAATCACATATATTAAATATTCACCTCAAACAATTCTTATAGGAAAATTGATCAAAGATATAAATTATGTTAAATGGATGTTTTATAGATGAAACAAAGGCAATTTAGTGATTTAAATATGAATGGGATTAAGAAACTCAATACTAATCCATAAATGTGCGAAGGGCACTGAATTAAATTGAAGTATTGAACCAATTTTGTACTATCAGGCATTTTGAAGAAAACATTTAATAAAAACTTTTAAAAAATAGACCCTTTCATAAGCTTAAAATTCACATTTTTATATGTAATATTTCAGTGGAGAAAAATAATAAGAAAGGATGAAATTTCTAAATTAATTGAAGGGAAATGAAGTGACACAAGCAAATTTTAAGGAAACTACAGAAAAGCTAGACGTGAGTCCTAAAAGCTGTAAGAAATAAGAGCAAGACAAGATGCTATATTATATTTTAGAGAGTAAAGATATGGCTTAGCCATTGAGATTACTTGTAGCTCTTCCAGCAGACCTGGGTTCAGATTGGATCATATGCATCAATATTATCCACCATATAAATAAACTGAAAGAAAAAACAAAACAAAACATGGTTATCTCACTAGATGCCAAAAAATGCATTTGACAAAATCCAACATCTCATCATGTTAAAAGTTATAGTAAGAGTGGGGATGCAAGAACACAACTAAACACAATATAGAAAATATACAGCAAGCAAAGCACCAATGTCAATTAAACGGAAAGAAACTGGGGGACAAAACAAGGCTGCCACTCTCCTCCTATCACTTCAATATAGTACTTGAAATTCTAGCTAGAGCAACAAGACAACTAATGGAAAACAAGGGAATACAAATCAGAAAGGAAGAAGTCAAAAAAAAAAAAAAAAAAAAAAAAAAAAAAAAAAAAAAAAAAAAAAAAAAAAAAAAAAAAAAAAAAAAAAAAAAAAAAAAAAAAAAGAAAGAAGTCCAAGTATTGCTATTAGAAAATGATATGATAGTATACATAAGTGACCAATGACTTCAAAATTCTACTAGACACCTCAAAGAGCTGGTAAACATGTTCAGCAAAATGGTTGGATACAAAATTAATTCAAAGAAATCATTAGCTCTCATATATATATATATATATATATATATATATATATATATATATCATAAATGGGCAGAGAAAGAAGTTAGGAAACAGTACCCTTCAAAATATCCACAACAACATAAAATACCATGATATAACTCTAACCAAACAAGTGAAAGTCCTGCATGACAATTTCAAGTCTCTGAAGAAAGAAACTGAGATAAAAATCAGAATGTGGACAGATGTCCCTTGCTCATGGATTGGTAAGATTAACATAGTAAAAATGACTATATTACCAAAACAAGTCTACAGGTTCAAAACAATTCCCATCAAAATTCCAACATAATTCTTCACAGATCTTGAAAGAACAATTCACAACTTCATATGAAAAACCCATAAATTTGGAATAGCTGAAAAAATACTGAACAATAAAAGAACTTCTGGAGGTATTGCTATCCCTGACTTCAAACTGTACTACAGTACAATATAACCATTCTATAATCAAGATACCCCCCACCAAAAGCCAAATAATAAGGAAGGCCCAAGGGAAGATATCTGAATCTTTCTCAGAACAGGAAACAAAATAGATACATGGGGTAGCTGGAAGAAAGGAACTAGGTGTTAGAGGGTGGGGAGGGGAATGGATGTGTGATTAGAGATCATATGTAGAGACATCAGGGGAGAGATAAGGGAGAGCATCTGGGAGTGGGGCAATCTCTAGGACAATTCAGAGACCTGGGACTGGGAAAAGTCCCAGAGTTTCTAAGGGGGCGACTCTAGCTGAGATTCCTAGAAGTGAGGGACATGGTTTCTGATGTGACTATTTCATCCAGCCAGTCAGGATACCCAGTGGAAGGATAAGCACAACAACCTATCCACAAAGCCTTTGACTCTGTATGTGTCTAGGGATAATGATAGAGCAGAGAATGAAGGAACAATAAATCAATGACTGCTCCAAATTGAGACCCATCCTCTGGACAAGAACCTACTCCTGTAACTATTAATGATATTCTGTTGTGCTTCCATACAGGAACCTAGCATAACAGTTTTTTGAGAGGCTCCATCCAGCAGCCAATGGAAAGAGAAGCAGCCAATGGAAAGATGTTCACCCCTGAACATCTGATGGAGCTGAGGTGTCTTCCAGAAGAGTTGGGAGAAAGTTTGAGGGAGCCAAAGAGGATAGGACTTTATAGAAAGACTAACAGAGTAAAATAGCCTGGACCCTTGGGGCTCCCAGAAACTGAATCAGCAATCAAAGAGTAAGCAAAGGCTAGACCTAGAACGTGTGTGTGTGTGTGTGTGTGTGTGTGTGTGTGTGTGTGTGTGTATGCACCCAGTGGAAGGATAAGCACAACAACCTACCCACATAGCCTTTGATTTGATATGCATCTAATAAGATGGAGAGGGATAATGATAGAGCACAAAATATATATAGATAGGTGATATTATTTTTCTATATTCACAAAATGATCAATGACACATTAAGAGAACAAAGATAGAAAGCATGATTATCAAACCTTGTTTGATTTACATAAAAAGAAACTGGATCAATAAGTTTCAAAAAGTAGATATTTGAAATAGACAAAAATTAACTCTAAACACTATGTTTGTTTTGGATCATAAAGTGAATATAAACAAATATGAAAGGTACGAAGCAATACACAAAAGCACGGGGAATACTTGGACCTTGGCAAGGAAGTGAAGGTTCTCACTGAAACACCTAGGTGACTGTTTTGCCAGCAGAGAAGCAAGAATTCTAGCACAATTATTTACCTTGGATTCTTTTTCTTTCACAGCTGTAATCCCTCATATCTTTAAAGGAATCTTACCAGTGTATTTATTTACAGTGGAAGGATATGTTCATAACAGTGTGAAGCTTAGCAGCATCTTGTTTTACCTTGTCAAATTATAATTCCATCAAATCCTATTTTGAAACCCCCTTATATTATCTCTTATTAAAAGAAAAAAATTCTTTTTTTTTATCTTGAGTGATTGTTTCCCAATGTTTTTTTTATTAATCATTATGCTTCCTTATGCAGCAAATCATAATAAATGCAAAGACCTACAAGCAGACATTGTGTAGAAAGTGAGAAGCTTTGGAATACTTAACCCTTAGTGGGATGTTTTTATCAAATCCCTTCCCTCAGTTCTCAGAAATCCTTCAAGAAGAAGACATGGAAAATGTGTAAGGGCTAGAAGGGTAGAGGACAATAAGGATATAAGGTTCTCTAAATCAACAGGAACAAAGAACGTATGAACTCAGACAGAGGCAGCATGCACAGGGCCTATATGGGTTTGTACCAAGTCCTTTGTGAATATATATTATAGTTTCCAGTTTCTTGCTTTTATGGGATTCCTGAGTGTGCAAATGAGTGGGACTGTGATTTTTAAGCCATCTTTTGGGCTCTTTGTTTCTGTTAGTTTTTCTTGTATAACTTTAATACACCTTTTGGTTTTAATTTATGCCCTTTTATTATTTTGTTTTATTTTGTTATTATTCTTTAGAACCCTGTTCTTTTCTAATGAGAGACAGAGAGTAAATCCTGATATTAGGGAGGAGGAGAGGAACGGGGAAGAATAAAAGAGGAGAAATCACAATAAGGGTATATTATGTGAGAAAAGAATCTGTTATCAATAAAATGGAAAAAAAAAAAGACAGAATGTCATATAATGTATTATGATCGTATTTTATGCCCTTCCCGAGTTCCTTCCAGTCCCTTCCTCAAATGCCTCCCTACTCAATTTCATGATCTCGCTGTCTCTCTATTTTAAAATATCTATACACTCCACTGTGTGTTGGCCAACTACCCTGGGTAGAGGGCCTGACGTAGAGTATGGCCAATATATCTATCATGTGTCACATCATTAAAGGAAACCAACTTCCCGTCTCCCAGCAGCAATCTAATGCTAACAGGAGTGGAACTCCATGCCAAGCTCCCTTCTTTCATGCTGAAACTTTGTTTGACTTGAGCTTATGCAGGTCTGGACCATGTTGCCATAATCACTATGAGGTCACCAGGGCCTGTGGGAACTAAAGGAGCCAGGGGAAGAGGGGGAATGGAGGAAATAGCACATGTCCAGCCAGAGTTCCTACTATGCTCCGGGCAGGCAGACATGGAAGGGCTGCCAGATGCTTTCCACTTGGCCCCGGGTGGGCTTCTAAGCCACTGACCCCACACAACAGGGGGTGGATGAGGGGCAGCCCCAGGCCAGGGGCCCCAGGGTGACACCCTGTAGCCCTGGGGTTGGGAGGGGGAGAGGGCTGAGGGATAGAGCTTCCCACACAGGCAAGAGTAAGAGCAGCAGGCCTTGATGAACAGAGATAGTCTATGATTTTAGAGCTTTATTATAGAAAGGCAGGGGGAAAGAGAGAAGGTAAAAGAGAGACAGACAGGCCATAGCCAAGAGGACGGAAGGGGGAGAGAGAGGGAAAGAGGAAAGGCTTGAGAGTAAGAAAGAGAGAATAAGAGGGAGGAAAAG
>LR753306.1:1717416-1731476 GCA_902729485.2 Mus minutoides | reverse complement strand
TTGTCTACATGACTAAAAGCCATACTTTTTCTGTGGGGGCGTAACTTTGACAGGAGCCTTGAGTGCAGGAGACATGAGAGAACTCCTTCCATCCGGTGTAGGTGAATTATCACCACCGGGTCCCAGGATTCCACACCTCAGCTCGACTTGACACCAGACTGTCTGTGTATAGCCCAATTCCCCACAAGGGCCTCTTTCTATATTTTAATGTTTTCAAAATTCGGAGCTTGTATGCATATATGAGTACTATATTTACATAATTGCTGTGTCTCTCTCTTCCCTCCAACTCTTCCCATGTGTATATGCATGTGCATGTATGTGAGATACACATATAAACAGTGACCCATTAATACTATTTAGTGCTTTTCCTATATACATGTGTTTAGGTCTCAGCATTTGGGATTTTATAACATATAGGTATGCTTGTCTCACAAGCCATTAATTGCTGGTAGCTCTTTATTTAAGCATCATTATGCAGTTCTTTTTTTTCAAAGCACATCATTGGTATTTCATGGGTATAGGTTTGTTAGAATATTAAAAGATGCTATTTCACAATATGGGGCTTGCTCCCTGGGTTTTACAATGTTCTTCCTCTCTCTTCCATAACATTCCATGAGCAGTAATCATGGGTATTATGTCATTGGTGTACTGTAATGTCTAAGAAAAACTCAATTGTGTGCAAGCATACATTATAAATTTATAAAAGATAAGCTCCAGTAACTCTGACTTCTTGGACCCTTTCATGACTTGTAAAATTGTTAGGAAAATATTAATAGCTTGCTCTGCTTTCTGTAAACTCAGCATATCACTAGTTACATGGAGAGTAAGATTCTTGATTTGCCAGGGGTTCCTCACTTTGCTGTAATTCCAAGGAATGAAATAATTGTAATCTCCTTTTAATAGCCCCATCACCTGTCAGCTGGTCCTTAGTTTGAAACACAGCCATAAAAACAAAGAAACGACAACAGCTTAAAATATAGAAATAAAAATTATCTTATAATAATATAAATAGAGTCTTGGCTTTTTTCCAGTGTATTTGAATTCCACGATGGTACTAATTGGAGAAGGGTAGTCACAAACATATGTTGTCTGTAGTTTGAAGAGTTGTGGATCTCTGTAGCATCCTTTGTTACAAAAAGAAGATTCCTCAGTGAAGAATGTGTTGGTTAATTTTTGTCAACTTTATACAAACTAGAGTCACATAGGTAGCAGGAAATGCAATAAAAATTACTCTATCAAATTGGCCTATTGGATATTTTCTTAATAATAATTGATGTTGGAAAGCTCATTCAATTATGGGAAGTGCCAAACCTGAGAAGGTATACCTGAGTAATATAACAAAAACTGAGCAACATGAAAAATAAACCTGTAAGTAGCAGCCTTCTATGATCTCTGCTTCAGTCACTGCCTACAGCTTCTTAAGTTAGCTTCCCTGGATGATAAACTATAATGTGTAAGATTAAACAATCTCTTTCTTCATCAAAGGTATTTTTGGCCCATGTTTAATCACTTCAATAGAAAGCAAATTGCAACAATGGAGAAGGGATTTATTAGTAAACATTGCAGGTGTAACTTAAATGCTGAAAAAATTATATCTGTCTGTAAGCATAAATACTAAGAATAGAGATATAAATTATAATTATCTAGGAAAATGGCAGTAGTAGGCATTCTTCTAGACCTATAACTTCTCCAGCCACAGGTATTTATGTTTACAGCACCAGTCATGAAATCTCTCTTATTGAACAAGTCTTAAGTATGATTGGGCAGATGCTGGTTACCTCTGAGATAAAAATGTCACTATTAAATCACTAGGAATGTCATGCTGGGTTAGTCAATGTTGGGGTTCATAGTTTATAGTTATTGAAGGAAGCAGTATTACCCCACGTGACATATTTATACATATATGAAACTTTACTTTCTATTTTTCTACATCCTGTGAATACTTTGGGTTATATACTTACATGTAAGTTTGGGAGTTATAATTCAAGAGTAAGAAAGAACATACGCCCACATGAAAATTAAATAAATGAACAAGCCTAAACTACAATTGAAGGTTATTAGTATGTGTGTATGTGCTTGTGTGTGTGTGTGTGTGTGTGTGTGTGTGTGTGTGTGTGAGAGAGAGAGAGAGAGAGAGAGAGAGAGAGAGAGAAAGAGAGAGAGAGAGAGAGAGTTACTGTGTGTACCATTTAAGCAAACATAAACATAACACTCACATAATTTTTAAGTAAATTCATAAAATGCTATTTTCAACTATGCCTTTTTCAAACACATACAGTGTTCTTTATCTATCCTTCCTCCCTCCCCCCAGGTAAAGTTCTGCTTTTGCTCATTTCTCTCTTTCCCTACTATGTCACTCAAGATGTCTGTCTTTTACCTCTCCCCATGATCCCTGCACTGAATAAAGTAGCACAGACCTAGAAATACAAATTCTGTATGTTGTTTTTTTATTCTAAGACAATAACTCCAAATCTTACATTTGACTATATAATCCAAAATAATCACAGAAGGTAGGAAAATAAAAATAAAAGCGTCAGGGGACAGCTATCCCAAGCTCCTGCCAATAACCACTTCTTGGCATCATCACTAGTGTCTGGGATTGATGTCAGCAGATGGCATGGATCCCTAAGGTGGGGCAGTCTCTGGATGGCCTTTTCTTCAGATTCTGCTCTACTCTTTGCCCCTGCATTTCCTTTTGACAGGAGGAATTCTGGATTAATATTTTTGAGGTGGGTCATTTAGTGTGGATACTCCAATGGGAAAGTTAGTGCAAGGACTGTAGGAGCTGAAGGGATTTACAACATAAAAAGAACAACAGTACCAATCAACCAGATTGCCCCCAAAGTTCCCAGGGATGAATCCAATATACAAAGAGTACACAGGGGGTACCCATGGCTCCAGCTGGATATGTAGCAGAGGACTGCCATATCTGGCATCATTGGTAGGGTAGCTCCTTTGCTTGATACCCAGGATAGGGGCACACTAGGCTGCTGAGGCAGGAGTGGATGGGCAGGTGGTGGGTCACCCTCATAGAGGCAGGGGTAGGAAAAGGCTGGTGGAGGGGAAACTGGGAAGTGGGATAATATTTGAAATGCACATATATAAAATAACCAATAAAAATAAAATAAAAATAAAACTGTCTTATTAACATTTTTGATATAGAAGTTAAGAGGCACTAAAAGGGTATATATAATGCTTACCTAATTGTGATTTATCCCTTGTAGAGTCCATAAGTATACTTTGGATGTGTGTTATTATATCTAATTCTTCCTTAAGGAATGGATATCATTTGACTATAGGCTACCAGATAAACATGGGACTTTCTGACCTGCTTCACATTCTATGGTGTTATATGTCTGGGTTGATCTTATACAGGCCTTATGTGTGTAGTCTCCCCTACAGCGAGTTCATATGTACTGCTTCTTCTCTAAGATATCAAGTTTCATTGTCATCATCTGCCTCTGGCTCATAGAACATTTCTTCTTCCTCTTTTATGATGCTCTCTAAGCTAGAGGGGAAGCTTGGTAATATAGACTTCTCATTTAGGGCTAGAAAGTTATTTCCTTTGATTGTCTAAAGGTGGACCAGGTGTGTTTATGTAGGTTAACTGACATCTATTTTAAGAAGCTTCTGTAATGAGATCTGAGATCTGTGTAAGGTGTGCTGCATCAGGTAATGTCAGGGGGAGAAGACGGGTTCTCTAGTACGTTTCCTATCTAGATTTGTGTTTGTATGCTATATGGTGTTGGAACAAATATAGCATTGTATAACAATGTATTTCTAAAAATAAATTTCTGCTACTAAGGAGTATATTGTTGTTTAGATCAAAGAAGTTAATTTGATAAGCGCTTGATCGTTAAAGCAACAATGTTAGTGGGTGGAACATTACAAAGGTAACTGGATAATTACTATTGTAATATCAACAATATATCAATCCACTAATTAAATCTTAACTTAATGGACTACTGGCAATTTGTAAAAAACATTAGGCATTATTTCCTAGTTTGAAAAAGTAAATAATTGAGACACATTCTTAAAAGATACGTATTTTGTATTTTGTCCTTTAGCCTTTTCTCTGTCTCTCCATTTCTTCCCATCTCCTCCTCACCTAATCTCTCCTTACATACTTTTCCTATTCTTTCTAATCAAAATTAAGTGACCATATTTCCACTGTCATATGGTGATCTGCCTCGGTATTTCTTAGACCAGGTCAGCCAAATAACCATGAACTAGAAATTGTGAAATTATGAGACGAAAGAAATATTCTTTCAAGTTGATTTTCACAGTAATTTTGTCACAGTGATTGAAGGCTAACAGAAGACACATGCATGGAGAACTAAACATAGTAAAGTAAATTTTTATAAACTTAATTTAAAAAGAATAAGTTGAAAAAAATAAGTAACTAATTTTCCTTTAATACATATATATGCATTTTTGAAAACTAATGGAATTCCTTACAAACTCTAGATATTAACTCCTTAAGAGATATAGAGTATTTTTTCCAGTTTCTCCATTATCTGCAGACTAATTCATTTACAGAAATGAAGCAGCAACATACTGGTTCCTGGAAGCCATTGTATTGAAATCAGACAGGTGTCCTAAATGGCACAAATATTGTGTTAGTAATACGTTATCTGATTGTATGTAAGACCTATTCCACAGAGTGGAAATTATGCCTGACACTCTGACAATGTCCAGAAACCTAAGACTAAATAGGCCATGGACTTGGGGAAAACTAAATATTATTGCTCCAGTACATACAATGCAATTAATTACTCCTAATGTTATTTTGGTGTATTCCTATATCAATCAATCATCATAGAAGATCCCTCCTGTAGTACATGGGTATTAATACAAAAAGAAATGGGCTAATACAAAATGTGCCCCTTTTGTAGAGAGTGAAAGATCTTGAAATACTCAGTTTGATATGAGATGTCTTCCACAAAATCTTCTTTGGATTTAGGGAACTCTGTAGAAAAGGAAGCTGAAAGATTGTAATAGACAGAGTAGGTGAAAAACAACCAAGGAAGCAAGACCTTTTAAACACAGCAGGAGAGATGCACATATGAACTTAGAGAGAGAAGACAACATACACAGTACTTGCATAGATTCAAGTCAGATTGGGTCCTGGTACTGAGAAAGGAAAGTGGATACAAGCTCCCATCTCTAACGGAAAAGTTATTTATAATTGACAACTGCTTGGAACAAAAAAGAAAAATAGTTTTCCACAACAGTTCTCACCAAGTCTAGGGATCATGCTTAAGGGCAAGACCGATCTGTAGATGTAGAAAATCACTCAATGATATTTTTGTGGACTTTTTTTTTACCCTGCTGATTTTTTTTTCTGACCTGTTATTTTCTGTGTTTGTGTCTCTCTGTGTATATGCATTTCTCATTATTTTCTGGTTTGTTAGTGTTTTTTATGTTGTTTAATTAGTTCTTATTGTTTGTTTGAGGCTTTGTCTTTTTGTTTCCTTGTTGCCTGTTTTAGTTTCTAAAAAGAGAGAGGTGCTTAGAGTTTGATATTTGGGAAGGGGGAGTATGTGGGAAGAGATGAGGCAGAGGGAAGCATGCTCAGAATATATTGTATAAAACCCGTAAATAAATAAATAAATGTAATTTATTAATAAATAAAAAGTCAAATAAATAAATAAATAACAAATAAGTAAAATCTTACTCATATGGAATATAAAAATATTATCTCATTAATATAAATTGAGATTCAAAGAGAGGGTAAAGAGAATAGAGAATATAGTAAATGGGGAGAGGCCACTCATTGGATCTAATGCAACAGCCACATGAATGGGGTAGGCAGATAAAGGTAGCACCTCATAGAGGCAAGGGGAGGGGAGGGGATAGAGGACTTGCAAAGGGGAAACTTGGAAGTGGGGCACCTTTTGAAATGTAAACAAATAAAATAACCAATTAAAAAAGAAAATGGTCAATTCCTTGACATTTTCATTTTTATATACACCTTTAAAATAAATATAAACATTTTTAAAAGTCAATAAATATATTCTCATAGTAAAAAAAAATAAAAAAGAAAAAGAAAGGATATGACTGTTTCTAGGAATGGCGTAGGAGAAAGTTTATTGGAGATAAAAGGAGGAACACAGCCAAAGTCAGAGACATCTGGGAGATTTCAGAGTAGACATGGCTTTGATCCATGTGAGGAGACAAGGTGAAGAAAAAGGAGAAGGGAAAGAAAGAGGATCCATTTACCTCACCTAGGAGAACAAAGTTATAAATTGATGCACGTCATAGTCATCAAAATGTTGGGATTATATAGCAAAATGGAGCCAAACCTCCTGGACTTGTAAGTTCAATAGTGGGCACTGTATCCCTGTCATACTCTGAAACAGGTAGGCACTGAGGGATGCTGGAAGAATCTGGTAGTCAGGTCTGCTTTGATATGTTAAATCAACATTTCAGCCATTTGTCCCAGTTTTAAAAATTAAACTACATAGTTCTGATGTTCTACTATACCTTTGCTGAATATAATCAACAATGTACTGTGCAGTTTACATGTTAAATAAGATAATTTTATAAGGCTTGTAACACAAAAATATGGTAAGATAGAAGGAAATGTGGTCAAAGTACATGGAATTATTGTATAATTGTGGGAGTCATCTTTGAATACCAATGACTATGTGTCAAAAATAAAAAAAAATAAGTAGTAGGATATGTAAGGTGATAGAAATATTATGTAGTTTATCAATACTCAGTCTACATAAATTTTACACACAAATATGTGAGATTATTATGTTTCAATCTAACTGAAAATGATAACATGTTTCCTAGGGTACTGCAGAGTATATTCATAAGAATCTTGCCTCAAAACTGTGAAATAATTAGTTTAAAAGGGAACAGTGTTTTTTTTCTCACCTAACAAATATTCAAGTCAGTATTCAGACTTATTGTTGACAAGTTAGTTAACTATTTTCCAGAACAAAGGTTAATAATGTTCATAGGAATACACGAATATACAGTGATCAGTGAAGTAAAATTCAGTGTCTTCATTCTAACATCAAGAAACTACCAGGTCTACAAAGAAGCAGGGAATGTCTCAGAATAAGAAAGTAAAGTAATCAACTGAAGCCATCAAAGACCAGATGCAGATGTTAGGATTAGCAGATGAAAGCATCAGTAGAGCAAAATTTCATGATGTATGTGCCAAAAGCTAAAAGGCACTGTGAAACAGAGCAGTATGTCAAGCAGTACTTCCAAAGATGGGAATTATAAAATGTACTGGAAATTTTGAGAGCAAATACACATTAGATGTTACACTTAAAAATCAGTTTGAGAGGTGAGGGAGCTATCTTGTGCCCCGGATCCCTCAGAGACCAGTCTGTGCAGGTGAGAGTGCAGACTGCAGAAGCTACACAGCTTCCAGTATAGACCCCTGTTTCCGGCTTCAGACTTCCAGACACCTTCCCTGCAAGAGGAGAGGTGTCCTCCTCATAGGGCTCTGACTACAGGAGCACGGGGCAGGGGTGCATATTGTGTCTTGGGTCCCTTGGAGACCATTCTGAACAAGTCAGCTCCCAGACTGCAGAGGCAACACATCTTCTGGGACAGGCCCTGTTTCATGCATTCATCCTCAACCAGAAGGCAGGTCTGAGAGCCAGACCTCTGTGCGCCTTCCCTGCAAGAGGAGAACTTGCCTGCAGACTGTTCTCTGACAATTGCAACTCAGGAGAGAGCTAGACTCCCAGGACTGCTGACAGAGGCTAACAGAATCACAAGAAGAACCAGCTCCAACCAGGGAAAACTATAAAAACTAATGCTAGAGATTAGCAGATGTCTAAAGGCAAACGAAAGAATATTACTAACAGAAACCAAGACCACTCACCACCATCAGAACCCAGCACTCCCAGTTCAGCCAGTCCTGGATACCCCAACACACCCGAAAAGCAAGACTCGGATTTAAAATCATATCTCATGATGCTGATAGAGGACTTTAAGAAGGTCACTAATAACCCACTTAAAGAAATATAGGAGAACACTGTTAAAGAGGTAGAAGTCTTTAAAAAATTACAGGAAAACACAACCAAAGAGGTGATGAAATTGAACAAAACCATCCAAGACATAAAAACGGAATTAGAAACAATAAAGAAAATACAGAGTAAAACAACTTTGGAGATAGAAAACCTAGGAAAGAAATCGGGAACCATAGATGCGAGCAGCAGCAACAAAATACAAGAGATGGAAGAGAGAATCTCAGATGCAGAACATTCCATAGAGAATTTGGGCACAACAATCAAAGAAAATGTGAAATGCAAAAAAATATCCTAACTCAAAACATCCAGAAAATCTAGGACACAATGAGAAGACTAAACCTAAGAATAATAGTAGTTGATGAGAATGATTTTCAACTTAAAGAGCCAGAAAATATCTTAAACAAAATTATAGAAGAAAACTTCCAAACCTAATGAAAGAGATGCCCATGGACATACAAGAAGCCTACAGAACTCCAAGTAGCCTAGACCAAAAAAGGAATTCCTCCCAACACATAATAATCAGAACAATTAATGCACTAAATAAAGACAGAATATAAAAAATAGTAAGGGGAAAGGTCAAGTAACCTATAAAGGCAGGACTATTAGAATTACACCAAAAACAATGAAAGCCAGAAGATCCAGGACAGATGTTATGCAGACCTTAAAGGGAACACAAATGCCAGCCAAGGTTACTATACCTAGCAAAACTCTCAATTACCATAGATGGGGAAACCAAAGTATTCCATGATAAAACAAAATTCACACAATATCTTTACATGAATCCAGTTCTTCAAAGGATAATAAAGGGAAAACACCAACACAAGGACAGAAACTACATGTTAGAAAAAGCAAGAAAGTAATCCTTCAACAAACATAAAAGAAGAAAGCCACAAGAACAGAATACAAATTTAACAACAAAAGTAACAGTAAGCAACAATTACTTTTCATTAATTTTTCTTAACAGCAATGGACTCAATTCCCCAATAAAAAGACATATACTAATAGTCTTGCTACAGAAACAGGACCCAATATTTTGCTGCTTTCAGGAAAAGCACCACAGGGAAAAAGACAGACATTACCTTAGAGTAAAAGGTTGGAAAACAATTTTCCAAGCAAATGGACTGAAGAAATAAGCTGGAGTAGCCATTCTAATATAGGGTAAAATTGACTTCCAACAAAAAGTTATCAAAAAAGACAAGGAGTGGCACTTCATACTCATCAAGGTAAAATCTACCAAAATGATCTTTCAATTCTGAATATCTATATCTATGCTCCCAATGCAAGGGCAGACAAATTCATTAAAGAAACTTTAATAAAGCTCAAAGCACACATTGCACCTCACACAATAATATTGGGAGACTTCAACACCATACTCTCAGCAATGGACGGATCCTGGAAACAGAAAATAAACAGAGACATTAAAACTAACAGAAGTTATGAAACAAATAGTTTTAATAGATATCTACAAAACATTTTATCCTAAAACAAAAGGATTTACCTTCTTCTCAGCACCCCATGGTACCTCCTCCAAAACTGACCATATATTTCGTCACAAAACATGTCTCCACAAGTACAAAAATATTGAAATTATCCCATGCATCCTATCTGATCACCACGGACTAAGGCTTATCTTCAATAACAGCATAAATAATAAAAAGCCAATATTTACGTGGAAAGTGAACAACACTCTACGCAATGATTCCTTGGTCAAGGATGAAATAAAGAAAGAAATTAAAGACTTTTTAGAGTTTAATAATAATGAAACCACAACATACCCAAACTTATGGGAAACAATGAAAGCAGTCCTAAGGGGAAAACTCATAGCCCTGAGTGCCTCCAAAGAGAAACTAGAGAAAGCATACACTAGGAGTCTCACAAAACACCTAGAATCTCTAGAAGTAAAGGAAGCAAATTCACACAAGAGGAGTAGACAGCAGGAAATAATCAAACTCTGGGCTGAAATCAACCAAGTAGAAACAAAAAGAACTATTCAGAGAATCGACCAAACCAGGAGCTGGTTCTTTGAGAAAATCAACAAGATAGATAAACCCTTAGCCAGACTAACTAGAGGACTCAGAGACAGAAGCCTAATTAACAAAATCAGAAATGAAAAAGGAGACATATCAACAGGACCTGAGGTAATCGGAAACATCATCAAATCCTACTACAAAATGTTATACTTAACAAAAGTAGAAAACCTGGATGAAATGAACAACTTCCTAGACAGATACCAGGTACCAAAAATAAATCAGGATCAGATTAATTATCTAAACAGTCCAATTTCCCCTAAAGAAATAGAAGCAGTCATCAAGAGTCTCCCAAACAAACAAACAAACAAACAACAACAACAAAAAAAACAGACAAAAACACAGGACCAGATGGGTATAGTGCAGAGTTCTATCAGACCTTCAAAGAAGACCTAATTCCAACTCTCCTCAAACAATTTCAAAAAATACAAACACAAGGTACTCCACCAAATTCATTCTATGAATACAAAATTATCTGATATCTATACAACACAAAGATACAACAACAAAAGAGAACTTCAGACTAATTTTCCTTATGAATATCGATGCAAAAACACTCAATAAAATTCTTGCAAACCAAATCCAAGAATACACCAAAATGATTATCCATCATGATCAAGTAGGCTTCATCCCAGGGATGCAGGGATGGTTTAATATATGGAAATCCATCAATGTAATTCACTATATAAATAAACTAAAAAAAGTATAATAAACTCATAAAAAATACATGGTTATCTCATTATATGTTGAGAAAGCATTTTACAAAATCCAACACCCCTTCATGATAAATGACTTGAAAAGATGAGGACTTCAAGGCCCATAACTAAACATAATAAAAGCCATTTACAGCAAACCAGTATCCAACATCAAACCAAATGGAGAGAAACTCAAAGCAATCCCAGGAAATTCAGGAACTAGATAAGGCTGCCCACTTTCTCCTTAACTATTTAATATAGTACTTGAAGTCCAAGCCAGAGGAATTCAAAAACAAAAGGAGATTAAGGGGATACAAATTGGAAAGGAAGAAGTCAAAATACCACAATTTGCAGATGATATGATAGTATATAAAAGTAACCCCAAAAATTCCACCAGAGAATGCCTAAATCTGATAAAACAGCTTAGTGCAGTAGCTGGATATAAATTTAACTCAAACAAATCAATGGCCTTCCTCTACACAAAGGATATAAGGGCTGAGTAAGAAATTAGGGAAACAGCACCCTTCACAACAGTCACAATTTATATAAAATACCTTGGTGTGATTCTAACTAAGGAAGTGAAAGATCTGTATGATAAGAACTTCAAGTCTTTGAAGAAATTAATAGAAGATCTCAGGAGATGGAAAGATCTCGCATGCTCATGGATTGGCAGGATTAATATATATTTTAAAAGGCTATCTAGGTGAAAGCAATCTACAGATTCAATGCAATCCCCATTAAAACCCCAACTCAATTCTTCACTGAGTTAGAAAAGCCAATTTGCAAATTGATCTGCAATAACAAAAAACCTAGGATAGCAAAAAGTATTCTCAACAATAAAAGAACGACTGCAGGAATCACCATGCCTTAACTTAAGCTGTACTACAGAGGAATTGTGATTAAAACTGCATGGTACTGGTATAGCAACAGACTGGTAGATCAATGGAATAAAATTAAAGACCCAGAAATTAATCAACACACCTATGGTCACTTGATCTTTGACAAGGGTGCTAAAACCATCCAGTGGAAAAAAAGACAGTATTTTCAACAAATGGTGCTGGCACACCTGGAGGTTATCATGTAGAAGAATGCGATTTGATCCATTCTTATCTCCTTTTACAAAGCTCAAGTCTAAGTGGATCAAAGATCTACACATAAGAGACACTGAAATTTATAGATGAGAAAGTGGGGAAAAACCTCAAAGATATGGGCACAGAGGGAAAATTTCTAAACAGAACAGCAATGGCTTGTGCTGTAAGATCAAGAATTGACAAATGGGACCTCATAAAATTGCAAATTTTCTGTAAGGCAAAAGACACTGTCAATAAGACAAAAAGGCCACCAACAGATTGGGAAAGGATTTTTACCAATCCTAAATCTGATAGCGGATTAATATTGAATATATACAAAGATTTCAAGAAGCTGGAATACAGAAATTCAAATAACCCTATTAAAAATTGGGTTCAGAGCTAAACAAAGAATTCTCAAGTGAGGAATACTGAATGGCTGAGAAGGACCTGAAAAAATGTTCAACATCCTTAATCATCAGGGAAATGCAAATCAAAACAACCTTGAGATGCTACCTCACACCAGTCAGAGTGGCTAAGATCAAAAATTTAGGTGACAGCAGATGCTGGCGTGGATGTGGAGAAAGAGGAACACTCCTCCATTGCTGTTGGGATTGCAAGCTTTTACAACCACTCTGGAAGTCAGTCTGGCAGTTCTTCAGAAAATCAGACATAGGACTACCGGAAGATCCAGCAATACCTCTTCTGGGCATATACCCAGAAGATGTTCCCAATGGTAATATGTACACGTGCTCCAATATGTTAATAGCAGCCTTATTTATAATAGCCAGAAGCTGGAAAGTACCTAGATGTCCCTCAACAGAGGAATGAATACAGAAAATGTGGTACATTTACACAATGGAGTACTACTCAGCTATTAAAAACAATGAATTTATGAAATTCTTGGGCAAACGGATGTATCTGAAGAATATCATCCCGAGTGAGGTAACTCAATCACAAAAGAAGTCACTAGATATTCACTCCCTGATAAGTGGATATTAGCCCAGAAACTTAGAATATCGAAGATACAATTTGCAAAACACAAGGAAATCAAGAAGAATGAAGCTCAATGTGTGGATACTTCATTCCTCCCTAGAACAGGGAACAAAATACCCACGAAATGAGTTACAGAGACACAGTTTGGAGCTAAGATGAAGAATGGACTATGCAGAGAGTACTTCACCTGGGGATCCATCCCATAATCATCCAATAAACCCAGACACTATTGCATATGCCAGCAAGATTTTGATGAAGGGACCCTGATATAGCTGTCTCATATGAGCCTATCCCAGTGCCTGGCAAATACAGAAGTGGATGCTCACAGTCATCTATAGGATGGAATACAGGGCCCCCAATGGAGGAGCTAGAGAAAGTATTCAAGGAGTTAAAGGGGTCTGCAACCCTATAGGTGAACAACAATATGAACTAACCACTATCCCCAGGGCTCATGTCTCTAGCTGCATATGTAGCAGAAGATGTCCTAGTCAGCCATCACTGGGAAGAGAGGCCCCTAGATCTTGCAAACATTTCATGCCCCACTACATGGGAAAGCCAAGGCCAAGAACTGGCAGTGGGTGGGTAGGGGAGCAGGGCGCGCGGGGGGGGGGGGGGGGGGGGGGGGGGGGGGGGGGGGGGGGGGGGGGGGGGGGGGGGGGGGGGGGGGGGGGCGTATAGGGAACTTTTGGGATAGTGTCTGAAATGTAAATAAAGAAAATATAATAGAAAAATTTTTAAAAATCAGTTTGAAAAATGTATCAGTAATTTCAAAAGAAAATAGAAGAAAAGTATGTTAGTTTCATTCCTGTTGGTGTGAAAAAACAGTAAAAGTAACGAAATAGTTCATCTTACACGTCTAGGAAACAGTTCATCACTGAGGGAATTTAGGGAAGGAAGTGAGGAAAGAAGCAAAGAGAAGTCTACCTATTGACTTCCTGTCTTTGATGTGATCAGCTTTATTTCTTACATAACCCAGAACAATCTGCCCAGGGGTGTCTTCGCTGGCAGTGTGCTACATACTCTCACATCAATCATTAATCAAGAAAATGCCCTACAGAATTGCCTACAGCCCAATCTTATGCAGACAATGTTTCAGTTGAGGGTCTCTTTCCCCCAAAGGGATTATTTTATATCAAGTTAACAAAAACTAACCAGGACGGAATAAATGTTAATATAACATTAAAAAAATTAAAGGAAGTGTTTAATATGGAGGCTAAACTTCACACACACACACACACACACACACACACACACACACACACACACACACACACA